>AYEL01067853.1:0-28235 GCA_000484575.1 Olivierus martensii
AATAATACTTAAATATAGATTTTTATCATGTCAGATCATGTAAAAACAAATATCTATAACTTTAAAATTTATAGGAAGTTATTGCTTTTTTTTTATTTTACAAAAAAAATAAATTCTTTCAGGAATTTTGTCCAAAATATTTTATAAAAGTTAAAATATTGCATTATATTTAATACATACAGTATATAAATGTTTATTCTATATAGAAGTTTATATATAGTCATTAGGATTTGTCTGGTCTAGCAATATTATTGTATAATTTAGAATATATTAAAATTTATTAAAATCAAAAACATTTGAAAGAAAATTCTCACAAAAATTTTTTCATTATCATAATTTAAAAAAGTACTTATATTAAATGCTTCTAATAATGTTGATTTATTGTCTAAATCAGTACACACCCATTCAGTGGGACAAATTTCATGCAAATAACATAGTGAATTGCAATATTAGAATTCATCTTGCCAGATAGGAATTGTTTTTTATAATATACTCTGCTAACATGCAATATTCTTATAATTAATTTTTCTTTTACTTGTATGTTTAAGAGAACAATATTTTTAATTGGTTTGTGATTAAACAAATTTTCAGATAAAAAGTGAATTTTAATCATGGATTAAACTGAATATTCACAGGCCAGATGTAAGCTATGAAGATATGATGATTTAACTTACTTTGAATATTTCCTGTGATATAAGATAGCATATAATTTCTCTAATGATTCTGTATAAATTTTTTTACTATTATTGAATTTTGTTAAGTTTTTAATCAATTCTTATACTATTGTGATATTTTTATCAAGATATCTGAATGTATGAGATCAAATCAATTTTTGTACACCAATCACAGGTTCAACCTTTTTTAATTATGTACCCCTTTATCAATAAAGAAAATACATGCATTCCATACAATAGATATGTATTAAAATGAGCAAAAATATGCATTCTAAAAATTTCTTATTCACCTTTAGGAATGTACACATCATACTTTGCAAAATATTGTACTATGTCATTAGATATACAATAATAAATGGTGTACATAACACGAACTTATTTTAAAAAGATTTGGACAATTTAGATTTTAAATAGTTAAGTTTTTATGGTATATCTTTCAAAATATTTTTTATCTAATATATTAAACATATTGGCATTACAAGTAGCTTACTTCTGCAAATGCTGATAGAAAGGGGCAGACTGGGATATATTTTCAATTCTGGCATTATCCTGACAGCAGCCCACTAGTTAGACTTAGTGACAAGTAGCTTACTTCTGCAAATGCTGATAGAAAGGGACTGGGATATATTTTCAATTCTGGCATTATCCTGACAGCAGCCCACTAGTTAGACTTGGCATTAGGATAATTTGCCACATGGATATATTGTCACAAGGACATTTTGCCATAAGATATAGAAAAAAATAAATAAAAACGGGAGTATTTCAAAAAAAATTAAATAATTTTTTTAATAAATTTTTTTGCAATACTCCTTTCTTTATTTCATTTTTATACTGTATCTTAATGTCCTTGCAATGCTATATCTATAATATATATTAAGTAAATTAAATACATAGTATTTTTTACAAAACAAAATTTAATGAATAAAAATAATTACCTAAAGTACAAGTCTTTATTTGTGTGCAAATATTTAAATATTCATAAATTTGAATAAAAATGAATGAAGAAGATCTGAAACAAATATACATTATATTGAAAGTGTGGAGCATAACATAAAAAATCGGTTTGTTGCTCCGACCCATATTGTTACTGTTGCACTGGCCCATCTGGCTTTATCAGAATGCCCTTATGGCCAGTTTGCCCCTGCTGATTGATAAACAGCTCAAATTGTGGAAAGGTATCAGAAAGAATAGAATTGTAAAAAAGATACAAAAACATCAAACTTTAAAATAATTATGATTCCATTAATTGAGATTAGATGGATAAGAAAATTAAAATCTGTAAATTAATAGAAGACTTGCATATAATTCATATTATTGTTAGATATTGATAAAATTTTAATAACATTTAATGTAGGAAATAGAACTTTAATAACATTTAAATTACCTGTTAATATAAAATCTATAGTACAAAGCCTTTTTAGTTTGCTTTTGGATTAAAAATTAAAAACAATGAAAGAAATAATTTATGTAAATTGTTTAAATAATTTGAATCTAAGAATGGAGTAATGAAGTACGATGATTCTTTTTTAATTGGAATATGTGATGTACAAAATAAAATGAAGATTTAGTTGGTTTTTTTTTTGTTTATTCAAATAGAGCATGAAAAAGTAATTGCAAGCAAAAAAATTTTTAATGATATTGTCAGAAATTCATTACTGAAGAGAGGGATATAGCTGAAATGCATTTTTATGGGATTGCTTAATTTTATGTACCTTTTTTAAATATTTATAATAATTGATTTTTAAATGTAATTAGAAGTTCTGAATGTTATTAATTAGTCTTTGATAATTGAGAAATATTGGGATTATAAGTTCCTTCTTAGAGAATATAAATTTAGAGATGTAATTGTTATAATTTTAAAAAAAAAATTAACAGTTTTTTTAAATAAAAATTATATAAAAAATACATTAAGATGAAAAATAGAAAATGTAAAAATAACATACTAAATAAAAATGCAAATATAAATATATCAATAGTAGATTCCCTCTTATCCAGTTTCACTTTAACTGGCATGTTTTTGCCCAGTTAAGAGAGAAGATAGATGTGAATTGATGAAAAAAATGTCATTATTTTGTTTCAAAAAAAACAAATTTAAATCAAAAAGATAAATGAAAATTACTGATTTTATTTCAATAAATGCTTAATAAATATTTTTATGCAACATATATATGTTTTTATTTAATTTATAGACTATAAATATTTTTCATATATTTTTGGATTAACTGGCAATTCTTTCATCTTACTTGAGGTCAGATCGTATAGAAGATAATTAACAGAGTTACTGTAATAATAAAAATATAATTTAAGTTGTTAACAGATACACACACAAAATATATTATATAAATTAATTTTAATATTATATAAATTTTCTATTTTTTATTTTACAGTGAAATATTTAGAAGAATTAAACTAATCTATTGTTTGTTTGTGTTAATAAACAGAGTAATTAAAGTAGCCAAAAATTTGTAATCTCAGTATTTCACAAATATCAATATTTGAAATCTGTACAAGCTAATTACTAACATAACTATAAAATTCTGTCCAACATTATCTATATGTTTTTTTAATTTATAATTCTAATTTTATAGTGAAAAACCTTTTGCAAATACTTGAAGCAGTTTCTCCAGATCAGAAGAAAAGTTTTGGTGAAGAAATTTCACATCTCCCAAAGTATTCAGCAAAAGATGTTTCTGAACATAATACCAAAGAAAAATTAATATGGGTAACTTATAAAGCAGGTGTTTATGATATCACCAATTTTGTTGATCAGCATCCAGGTGGTGATAAAATAATATTGGCAGCTGGAGGCTCAATTGAACCATTCTGGGAATTATATGGAGTGCATAAACAAGAGGAGGTATAATTATAGTTTATTTAATTCATAAAGATATATTACTAAATCTTTATGAAGTTAAAATGATTCTTTTATTTGTGGACAAATTTCATAAATATATATCTGTTATATTTGATATTCATATTTAGGTAATAAATTTGTTACTTATCTTCGTAAGAAATTTAAATGGAATTTTTTGTTTGTGTTTGTTTGTGTGTGTGTTTTTTTGTGTGTGTGTGTTTGTGTGTACCTCATTATTGTGGCAGTTACATTCCAAATCACTGCAGTAAAGCAAATTACAGCTGTTTTTCATTTGCTATCTCATATAAAAGCCTAAAAACATATTATTTACATTAAATTATTCATTAAGTTTATAATAGTGCTGGGCTTTTCTAGGCCAGATGGCAATAGTTTTAAAGTATTTGCATATCACCGTGGAGGATCCAGATTTGATTCTGGATCTCTCACCTACAGTTGTTCAGGATAGCTCCAGACCAAATCCATCTGTGTTAATTTATGTTTTATATATCTATTCTAAGTATTATTTTGCAGATAATTTTCATTTTGAGATATAAAATAAAACGTGGATTGAGATATAAAATAATTGAGAAGCATAAAATTGACAAACTGCCATAAAGCAAAGTATGCCTGTATTATATGCATCTTATATAATAGAGTTAACAGTTTACATCACAATTTTTCATTCTTCAACAGAGTGAATGGGAGTAATAAATAAAATATGTATCAAACATATAATACCACAACTTATAATGCTTCATTTTTGATACAATTAAATAATAAAAGTACAATATTTTGCATACTAGCAGTAATAAAGTAAATGGATAGATTTATTTATTAACTGTCTTTACAAGTTGTTATACTAACAAGACTTCAGCTACAAAAATTTAGCCTTTGCAAGAACACTAACTTCAAATTACAGTACTAACTATTATATGCATTGCACATTTGTTCTATTCATAGTCATTTATTGGATGATGAAATCATCAATGATATGTTATATCATCCAAGAGCACTTATTGTAATATAATGATTTAATATGAGCAATTAACGATGCAATAAGATAAATATCTAAGATAAAATATTTATAATTAAACATCGCTTTTGGTTACAAATTAATCCTAGTTAAAATGCAACCCAGATAATCCAACTGGATAATCAGAAATCTACTGTACTTATAATATATAAAGAAATAATAAATACAAAAAGCTTTATTTTATTGTCAAGCCTGTTCTATCTGCAACATTATCATCATGAGATCACTTCTATATATTTCAAATAAACATTATATAAATAATAACTAAATAATACTTAAAATTACACACAAAATAATAATATATACAAAAGTTATTTGTTTCAATTTTAAATAAATTTTTCATTGATACTGATATTAAAATATGGCAATTGTCGTCATGCCATAATATCATGACACCTATGTTTCACATGATGAGCATTGCCATCTTGTCATATCAAAAACATAAATTATTGGCCAATAAGCAAATATCTGTTAGAGAATTGTAGCATATCCAAATAGATTGATTATAGCTCAGAGAAAAGAATCAATTAAAATGATTAATTTAGTACAGTTTAGATAGCTAGTGGGATTTACTGAAGATGTCCTCCATTATTCATGACAGTTTAAATTCTCATTTCACAGATATGTTGGAATTTTTTTCATGCAATAAATAAATTGACTCAATATTATGGAAAATCTAAAAAGCAAAGTTAATTTCAAAGAAGTTTAAGGCAAGACATAAAAACATCTCTAACAATTTGATCAATATTCAAAATAAAGAAATATTAACAAAAATTTTCCTTGAAAATTATCATGACAGAATAAAACTGCTCAGTATAACAAATCTTATATTGAAAAAATATTTCCTTAAAGACAATTGTAAGGGAATGAAACTCATGTGGGAGATAAATCCTCTGTTGAAAAAAAATACCCTTTACAAATATTTTATAGTGACAGGTGGTTTAGCTAGTTTAATTTTAGAATAATAATCTATGCCATGCTTCTCAAATTTATAGTATAAAACTTCTTTTATTAAAAATGTTTGATAATTTATGAATAGGCTAGAAAATTTATTGTAATCTATATAATGGACTTATAAGAAGTATTTTATATAATTAACCAAATTAAGTTAAATTTGTTTTATAGTAGAATTACAAACCAATTAAGAAATTAATTTAGTGATTAGAAATTTTACTAATTAAATTTAAGTGGACTTTAGTTATTACTTTCTATTATAAATAATAATAACTAAACTTTGAATTATTTTTGGGAAAAAGCATTTATTTTGAACCAAGATCAAACAAATCAACAATGTCTTATACTGAATTTAATTTAAATTCACATAATTGTTTCTGCAAAATTAAATTATTTAGAGATCTTATTAATGATAAAATTTCAGGACATTGATCAAAAATCATTGGTTTGATTATGATCGAAGATTAATTCTTTTTAAGAAAATTTTTCTAAATTATTATTTTAATTTTTATAATATATAATTGTTTAAATAAATAGTGTGGCACAGTATAAATTTAATTTTAATTATTAAAATTTCTGATCAAAGAATTAATCTATTTTCATTAAATCACATTAACTAAAAGAAAAATTTTTGATTAGTTCTATTTAATTATATTGAAGATTTCTATTCTTGTTTAACATTATTTTATAACATCCAAATATCAACTTTTTTAATCCTTTTTTGGTGAAAAGAAGCTTATTGTTATAAAATAAATATCCCAAATATTTATTTACAGTGTGCTATTTTCTCCTTTTTACTGCTACTGATATTTGGATCCAAATTTATATCATAAAAATTTAAATTATAAAGATATGTGATTAAGCGACATAAAAGCGGTGCTCAACTTCCTCTTTCGATTTGCTATTTTGGTTTTGATTTGGCAGTTGGTTTGATGATGGTATGAGATGCAATTCCTGGTAAGTTATTAATTTAGATAATGAACAACAATGTAAAATATGAAAATAAATATTTCTTAAACAGTTAGTGTTAAGTTAGTATTGTGGTTATTCATCGTAAGGTTGGCTAATGGCCGGAATCTCACAAAGCAAGAACCAATTACCATATTTTACATATAGTTAATACTTCGAATAGTGCGAGAAATTAGTGAAACCAATTATTCGCACTAATCAAGGCCTACCTGTACTGTTATAAATATTACTCTTACTTGTAATCTCTGTTGTTCTGCCTGAAAAATCTCATTATCTATCGTTGTTCACTCCACAGATCACAGGTAGGCCAAAAATGTACATGTATGTACTCTTGGGGAAATTCAAACATTTACTTTTATTACTTTATGGGGAAGTTCTGAAGATATATGTTGTACGATGATGTATATTAGAAGTAATTATTCGATTCTTCAATTTCCTGTATTCTTTCAATTTAGCATTATTTCTGATATATAATTATAATTGTATTATAATATATATATTATAATAGAATTATTTACTTTTTAAAATAATCCACCAATAATATTTACATAGCATCAAAATAATTTAGCGAAAGAAACCATACATAAAATTTAATAGGAACAGAACCATGAATGGAGATGACATGCATGCTGGGACGGAAGTGTTATCGCTGCTGCTACTACTACTATTTTGCAACCAGCGGAGCGTGTAGGATTAGATGCAATTGTCTTAGGAATCAGTTTTGATTATTGTTGATAAATTATGCTAATCATAGAGTTTTCGTTCTAATGTTTAATTATATTCACTGGAATGAAGTTAATTAAATTAATATACTTTAAACCTATTGGATTAGTAAGAAGCTGCCAATTTCTTCTGAAAGGGTGATTTTAGTCTTGTCTTTAATGATTTATAATTACAATATGTACAGTAATTCATATAATGTTACATAACACTATTATCAAATAGTGTAGACGTAACTGTTCAACATTAATGAACTATGTATTCTGTAAAGTTGTGTTTATTTAGTTCGCAATAATCTCATAAATATTGGCAAATATTATAAATAATTAAGTTAATAATCAAACATATAAATGTAAATCATTTGAGAATTAGGCCGAATATGTTCCAGAGATTGATTTTGAAAAGCATGAATTAATAAAATAAGTTATCTGATAAAAAATCATTTTAAATAAAGCATGTTTTTTTATTAATATATTTTATTTTTATTACTTTGTTTATTAATTTTTAAAATATTTTTATTTTAATAGAAATCTTGATCTATTACCCAAATATGGAAGCATAGTTCCTAATAAAAAATTTAATTCATGGAATTCTGAAAATAGAAAAAGCCATAATGAAATTTTATTTGCAACTTCTATAATTGTGAGTTTAACATCAGGAATATTGTATTGGAAATATAAGCATAATGGTAAGTACAAAAATGATTAAAAGATGATTTACAAACTGAATAATAAAAATAAAAATAATAATAATAATTAAAAAAAAATGTATGTGTATAGTACAGGAGGTCCCTGACTTATGACAGTCTGATTTACAATGATCCATACTTACAATGGTGATTATTTAAGATGAAATTCCATACAACAGCTACCATCAATGATTTTGCAATAATGGTGGTCAACTAACCAGGTGGCTGAGATGCCATCAGGATGGAAGCATGTTGTATATCCACTGTGCAATATTCATTTAATTTCAGATTTTTTAGATGTCCAAGTTCGACGCATTCGATCTCTTCCTTTGTCTGATTGCCCACTGTTAGCATAGATATGAACAGCCTGTGATGACTTTTGGAATGCCCAGCTGTTTAATAGCCATTAAATAAGAAAGTGGCATATAATATAATTGAAAATCAGCTTGGCCACATTTTTTCTATCTCTTTTTATAAAAATTAGATGATTTCATTTCAATTGAAAAATATTTTCTGAAACTGTCATTATATAGTAAATTCAATGAAATCACATATAAATTAATTCACTTATCAGATTTCAATTCTGGTCCAGCCTTGAAGAGAATTCAGATTCCATGCTTCTGAAAAATTTTTTGATAGATCCAGTCTGAGCATTCATTTACTAGCTGTAAAATCCTGTTGGCTTTATCATAAATGTGGGCAATTTGTAGATGAGTCTGAAATGGATTCCATTATTTAGTAATCAGTCAGTGATTGGGGAAATGGTATTAAAAAGTAATTGTTCTATTTGCTAGAAACTTTGTTGGATTAATTTGAAATTAAATTGTCAAGGGATACTTTTGGTAGTGGCCATTGTTAAAGCTGCCACAGATCATCCAACATATATGGTGAGATCAATTAAAATGATTGAAGGATGAGGTTAAATGGCCTGACTGCCCAAATCTTTCTGCAAAACTACATCATATTCTCAAGTTGATAAATTACTACTTGACATGTGGTCAATACTAGAAACTTTTTCACAGAAAAATAACTTAACATTCCATCTTTTACATTGTTTTTTTAATTTTATCCACATAAAGTTTTAGTAGGCATGGAATATGCAGTTTCCTCATTTTGAAGAATAAGTAGTATTACTCAACATTATTCTATTTTGCTACTATTTAAAAGCATTTTTTTAAGATATTCTAAGTTCTAACGATTAGGAAATATAACCTTTATTTATAACATTGTGTCCATGGAAAACTGTTTTTCAAATTCTGATGGATTTGAATTACGATCAAAAATTTTGAATGTAACCCCATCATAAGTTTGGCACCATCTGTATGCTTATATCAATATATAATATTTCTTTGTATTGAAATTCTTGAAAAAGTTACATATTTTTCTGAAATGATCATTTTATTTTATTTTCACAAAGTATAAAATAAATAGATAATTCCTTAAAATCTGGTTTATTAAAATTTTTTATTGTTAACATAATTTTATAATAAGTTAAAATAATAAATTTATATATATATTTAAAAGATATAAGTAAAAAATTATAAAAATCTAAACTAATAATATGTTAAAAATGTTAATTAATAATATGCAACTTGACATTACATTTGGGCAAGAGTAATATACAATACAATAAGAAATATGAACTTTTTATTCTTAAATACAAACATTTTATCTAAAATGTTAAAACTGTTATTTGTTAATGATCTTTTAGATAACATAATTGAACAAAAAGTAAGATGATGTATATCATGTGAACATTTTTGAATTTTGATTCAATAACTGAAGAGATTTATGTAATTTAAACAAAAACATTTTTTGTAGTTATATAAATGTTCAATTAAAAATATTTCCCCTGTTTAAATAGTCTTTTTGTGTTTCTAATTGATATGTATGGAAATTTTAATGAGATAGCTTGATATTAATATAAATACATGTATTTACTATATTCCTATATAAACATAGGAATATAATAAATACAATGTCAAAAATGAATAAATTTGGAAAAACAATTTATAAATGGAACTGGAATTGATTCTAGATTCTTCAAGGGGAAAGTAATTCCTTGCTGTGAGGCCAAACTAATAACTGCTTCTTATAAACCTAGAAGAACTTCAAGTTTTTGCAAATAAAAATCCCAATGTGGCAACCTTTTAAACATATTTTAATGATGATTTCAAAAATATTTCTATTTTAACTTATAACTTATTTTCTTATAAGATATAGATCAAATGTAAAATATAAAGCAGGTTTCATATTTTTTATGTAATTAGGAGATAATTATTTTTGAAACATGCTTATGAGCATCAGATACTTATGCTAATATTATGTATTACAAACTTGCTTTCTTTTATTGTTAAATAAAATATTTGTATATCCTTTGATAGAAAAATATTCATACTAAAATAGAACTATTTAATACAAGTTAAAAATAACATGAACACAAACTAGATAAATAAATTGGCATATTATTTGTCAAATATTAAAAGAATTAGTTTTAAAATTCATGAAAAATAAATACCCATTTCTATGTCTTGATATATCTCTTGAAACTCTCCATGCAAGATATTCTCCAATACGATCTAATTTCTCAGGTGAAGATAAGGCATAAAATGTAAGCTTCTCCATATTACTTCGAACCAATCCATCCTTTTTTAGCAAAGTAAATATTAAATATAAAATATTTAAAAACAATAAAAAATTAATAATAATAATTAGCAAGCACTTTAACAATAAAACACTTTATTTTCCAAAATGTTTTCATTATAATTGGTACCTTCCTCAACTTCTGTTATAAAACTAATTTTGTAGCAGAAGTGAAAACTACTATATCAATCTAATAATTTATTTTCAAAAATGTTTTCAATTCTAAATGTATTAAAAACATTTCTGAAAATAAATTGATTGCTAAAGGGCTTGTTTATTATTATTGTATTTGTTTGGACAGTCTTGATGAATTTTTAATAAAAAAAATTTATTATTTTTAATAATAAAAATTGGAGAAAATACAGATACTAAATACTTAACAATTATAAATTATGATTATTATATATGCAATTATATAATAGTATACCTGAGGATTGGCAGGAAAAATATTATCAACTAATCTTCTATATCTAGGCCTAAGAGCCGAACAACAACCACAACAACCTGAAATAATTAAATTATAAAAATTAATAATTAATGAGAATAAAACATAATGTTAAGAAAAAAATCATAATTTACTATATTCAAATTTTTCAATAGAAATTTAAAAAGTTATCAGAAATTTTTTCTCAAAATTAAACATAAAATAGATTCTTGATAAGAATTCCTGAAAGTTTTCTGCAGAAATAGAATTGTAGATATTGTGGCATAAAATCAAATACATGAAACATATGATGATACAGTGATATTATATCATATGACATAATAACATCATCAATGATCAATCATATCTTTTGATTGATATGTCTTTGTATTATATACTGCATTATTTAATTATGTTTTATTAAGAGTATGCAGTATTCTAAAGGAAATAAAAATCCTGATATATCAATTATCTAATAGCAAAAATAATCAAGCCATTTATGATGAATTAGCTGCTTATTCTGATAACGAAAAATTTTCTATTAGCATAGATACAAATGTGACATGTATACTTTTTATCATATGCATTGTCCTTAACAAAATCATTATAGAAAAAATATAAATGATGTACCTTCTTGTTGTCCACAACAAAGACACTGGTTATAGAGATAACTATGCACTGAAGTAACAGCCATTTTGTGTAGGATGTAATGCTGATTAAGAATGCAATTTGATTGCATTTGTATATTACTGAGCATTTTTATAGAAATTCTCTTCTATACATATATTGGAACAATAAACATAATTTTTTATATGTTGATGTACAGTATTGTCAACAGGTAATTTGATATCATTTCACACAGAATTTGATATTAATCATTTTTTGGCTATTATGATATATCTTTTTAATTTATTTTTCAGTTTGCATAGTTTAGTTTTCCAGATTTTACTACGCGTTTTAGCATTTAATATGAAGTTTGTAAGTAAATAAGTAAAACAACAGAGAAATGATGGCATTATATAATTATTATCAAATCACATGTTCATATAATAGCCATTGTTTTTCTCAATATGGGATTTTAATTTTAAGAGCATTTTAATTTGCATGTTCTCTATGCAGACTTGATTATGAGATTTACTTTAATGTCTGATTTGTGAGAAATGAAACATATACAGATGAAATTTCATCACATGCATTGTTTCATACTATAAAAATCAAAATTAAATATAAAACTATTATTATTCTGGATATAAAATATTTTATCAGAATAATAATAATAATAATAATAAACAAAACCAGAGAACTAGCTGGATCGCCGAAGAGGAGACACGCACATTAGACTTACCAGAAATGCCCTATACCACCATTACTACTGAAGAACTCACAAACACAATTAGATACACTCACAACTGGAAAGCCCCTGGTGTAGATGGCATCCAGAATTTTTGGTACAAACATTTTACCTGTCTTCATGACTTACTGGCCAAACATCTCACACATCTCATTCACGAACCAAAAGACATACCTTCCTTTCTCACACATGGCATCACTTTCATGAAACCCAAGAGGACAAACATCAGAATTCCATCACAATACAGACAAATCACATGTTTACCAACACTATACAAAATTTTAACCTCATGTATCACCAACAAAATATACGTACACATCAAAGAAAACAACATTCTCACAGAACAACAGAAAGGCTGCTATAGAAGCCCCATGGGGTGCAAAGAGCAACTGATCATCAACACAACAATACAGGTACAAAGAAAATGCAGACACTTACACGCAGCTTACATAGATTACAAAAAGACATCCGATAGCATACCACATTCATCGCTCATACAGACACTGCAACTCTATAAAATCAATACCAAATTAAATAGAGTATTATATAACATAATACATATCTAGCACTTGTAATAACAATAAAAACAAACTAAATACAATAAGACCCCATTTAACAGGGGATTACATTTCAAAAAACCAAGCGCTAAACGAAACAATGTTAAACGAATTCATCTTAACATACAAATAATGGGAATAGGTGAAACAGGTCAGTGAATAAAAAAATATACATACCTTTTTTTATTTTGTAACATGTATTACTATTGTATTACATTAATTATAAGCATTTTTATTGCTAATATTGATTTGTATTCATAAATCATTCACGAAAATCAAAAATATTCAAGTAAATAATTTGTTTGTGATGAGGAAGGTTCTTCCTCATCTGATACTTTTTGTTTTTTCATTAAGAATCATCTAATGAAAAATTGTTTGCCTTTTCCTCTTTCGTTCAGCAAGCAACTGTCGATAGCAAGACATCGCATCCATGACACTTCATTTTGCCTTTGAACTTCTGATTTCTTTTGATTATCAAAATTTGGATCATTTTGTATAAACTGATCCATAATTTCTATAATAGTGGCTAAACTTTAACTGTAAAATAACGCTGATGAATGATCATAAATATGGACTGTAACTGCAGCAAACTTTCGTAAGTACTGCACTGAACTGATATCAAACACATTGCAAGACAGCATAGAAGTACTAAAGCAACAAATTAGTGTGATTTCGGAGTTATGTGTTTATAATGATTTGAAAAACCGTGCCAAAGTGAATCAATAAAAAATATAGAATTTGAAAAAAACTGCATTATATTGAAACAGTATTAAACAGAGCAGCATTAAGCAGGATCTTACTGTAAATAAAATTGTTCTATGCCCATACAGAAATTATTTTATATCATTCATTGTTTTATAATATTTTTTTATTAATCACAAAATCAAGTATTTTGAATAGATCAGAATATTTATCATCCTTATTGTTTGTTTTGCGATTATTTGAAGATACAGATCTTGAATAATGTATTTTGCTCATTTTATTATATTGTGCTTTTTAGTTATTTATATTAGTGTTTCAAGTATTTTTATTGCTATTATAGCCATAGTACTCTATTAAGATTCCTAATGTACTGCATTTGTTATTATAAGATACAATTACATACCTAATACATTATTATAAAAAATTTAATGGACTTCAACATTAATAAAAAACACCCTTTTCCTTATTAGGCCATAAAATTGAGAGTTTAATTTTGTATTGTAGTTATAAAAGCAGCAGCAATATCAGCAATAATAATAATAGTGTACCAGAATAGTAGTGATGATATAAAAAAAATTTTCTTTTTTAAATCCACAATAATTTTCAAAATACTATAAATAAGTAAATTATCTTTAAAACCTATCTTAAAATATTCATTTAGAATCTATACAATTTTTAGCAAATGCTTAAAAATATTATGCTTGCTCTACAATATTCATTTCACATATTATTATTAATTCTTATTGTGTCAAGTATAAGGCAGTCAATAAAATTCTCTCAGATTTTGACCCTATAAAGCGAAATGTAAATAAGTAAATTATCTTTAAAACCTATCTTAAAATATTCATTTAGAATCTATACAATTTTTAGCAAATGCTTAAAAATATTACGCTTGCTCTACAATATTCATTTCACATATTATTATTAATTCTTATTTTGTCAAGTATAAGGCAGTCAATAAAATTCTCTCAGATTTTGACCCTATAAAGCGAAATGCAACAACATGAAGTAAGATGTACATGGAAAATTAGAAATAGTCCCCATCAGCAGGAATGACTTGTTTTCAACGCTTGGGCAGACTATGGATCCCCACAATGGTAGAACTCAGAAAAATGTGAACTAAAAAAGTCATCCAATGTGTGTATCACTTTGTCGAGGATTCAAAACCATCATCCTTGCAGATGAGTGTCTAACAAATGAAACAAATGGTAATCTGAAGATGTAATGTCAGAGGAATATGGGGGATGCATTAGTGTTCCCAATCAAATTGGATAATGGTGTCATGGGTGACCTTAGCAAGATGTGACTTCAAGTAGTCATGCAACAGAATGATACCTCTGCAAATCACAAGTGCTGGATCCATAGTTTTCAGTTTTTCATGCACACATTCCAATTGTGAATACACAGTTACATTGTAAAGAAGAAGTAAAGATGATTGCTTAGCCAGGTGGCAGCAGTTTGCGATGCACAATACTCCAAATAGTCTACCAAAAACAGCATAATCTTTTATTGATACAGTTCTGGTTTTTGTTATTGAGAAGGGGATTTGCAAGTGATGCTAACCAATGATGACAGTGCCATGGAGTATAGTAAAGAACCCACTTGTCGTTACAGATCAGCACTCTGTTCAGAAACAGATCCTTCTTTTGATGAGACAGCAAAGAAAAACAAGCATTTGCTTGTGTCACTTTCTGAGCTGCAGTCAACTCGTGGGATCATCCCATTTCTTTATTGTTTCCAAGCTGATGGAGTGTTGTTGAACAGTTTCCACATTGCAATTGAATGATTCTCTCAATGCTTTACAAGTTTGGCAACTATTGGCCTCAATAGCCACCTTAAATGCCTTGTTGTCAATGGCTTATGGATGTCCTGTACATGGTATGTCCAAGACATATCATGTACAGGACATGCATATAACCATGTATACTGTATGCATGTCCTGTACATGCATACAGCCACCAGATTTTCATGGTGTCTGCTGCCATTACATGAATGATATATTGATGATAATAAATATACCTAATATCAATAATACATATGCCACAATGTTATCAATAATTATGGACTGTACTTGAAACAAAACCATTTCATACTTATACAGCTTTTAGACA
Source organism: Olivierus martensii (assembly GCA_000484575.1). Lineage (NCBI taxonomy): Eukaryota > Metazoa > Arthropoda > Arachnida > Scorpiones > Buthidae > Olivierus > Olivierus martensii. The sequence continues at coordinate 15,681 of AYEL01067853.1, forward strand.
TATGGATTAAAAGAAGCAAAAATATATTATTAGGATAGAAGATATCTTATAGAGGTCTTTCACTTTCATTTTATACATACAATATGTAATATTTCCCTTCATAGAAGACAATATAAATTCAAAAAAAAAAAAAAATATTGATATATATGGCATTTATAGAGCAGCAGACTGCTATAGGATTACAGAACCTACTAGGGAAATCATAGTGAACCTATTGATATATATGGCCTTTATAGAGCAGCAGACTGCTATAGGATTACAGAACCTACTAGGGAAATCATAGTGAACCAGTATTTTATGAAGATAAATATATTACATTAATTCAAATATTTTGTTTATTTAGTAAAAATTTTTTTCTGTCCATGCCTGCACTAAATCTTTTTCAAGTTAATTATATGCAATTTCCAATTTTTTTACAGATTGTGAATACAGCCAGAACATTGTACAAGACTTTTGATAAAATGAAGAAGGCATTCTTCAAAAATGTACTGCACAGAAGTGACAACTTCAAACCTTCATGATATTAATAAAATGATTGAAAACTTGTAACAAAAAAATAGAAAAAAGAAGAAATTTTATTGTTTTATATGTAATAACAAAATATTTTAACCTAAAAATCACAGACATAGCATCGATAAGATTGTAGTTTCAATAATTTTGTTTTTGTATCACTGCAAGAAAACAACATTATATGTAATAACAAAATATTTTAACCTAAAAATCACAGACATCGATAAGATTGTAGTTTCAATAATTTTGTTTTTGTATCACTGCGAGAAAACAACAACTATGGCAACATAATTTGACTTATCTCAATAAAAAAACTACATTCATAGCTACTATAGTATATATAAAACTGCTTAATACAATAGGAAATTTTAAACCAAGGTTACAAATAGTTTCTCATCCAGTGTATCTTATTATATAAAATAATAGAATATTTTCAAAACTAAAATTATTGGATATAATCTCATTAACATTTGAGATGAGTAAAACTATCTAACATTATGGAAATATTACTAAATACTATGAAATATGTATAGAGAAATTAATTTATCTATATATTTTACTTGTTTTTGTTTTAAATTTGTTATATACTACTTTAAATTGTATTCCTTAATTTTTTGTATCTATAATTTATATTTCAATGTAGATATTATATTTCGAGTTTTTGTTTTACAGTTCTTTTCTGTTATTTGTTCACAAATGTATTGCCTATTGGTGATAGATTCTTATTCAAAAGAGTAAGTTTTGTTTAATTAAACCTGAGTTTCTACATAACTAAAATTTTCAACATAAATTTATTTAAATATCTAATTTCTTCATTTTTAGTTCCATTAAAATACCATCTCTTCATAATCAAAATTATCAAATGCCAAACAATATGTTTAAATCAGAATATATAAATGTCTAATATTTAAATAGTTATTTAATTAAAGAATTTTGATTATATTTAAAAATAAAATTTTCAATTAAAATATAAAAACAAGTTACAACATTAAATTATGCATTAAATGTGAATAATTTATATATATATAAATGGATTTTTTTCTCTTATTTTAATGTGAACATTTAATTAAAATTTCTATTGAAAATCATTTTAATATTTGATGTTTAAATAAATATATCAATTTAATTAATTTTAATATAATATAGGATTTAAAATAAAACTGCAATAAGCACTTTTTACTTTAATTCTAAATTTTTAATTTAAATCCTATATCATTAAAATTAACTAAATTCAGATATTAAAATGTTATAAAATCAGGAGATGTACACAAATAATAATAAACTCTATCTAAAAAGAACTGACTTTAGTTTAAGCAAACTTAAGTTTATCAAAGTAAAAAATATAATAGATCCCAATTATCTCAGTTGCAGATTAAACAGATCAATCTACAACCTGGAATTGATGTAAATTACTGATATTTTATTTCAGATTCGATACTTGAAAGCTTTTTAAATGCCCCAGATTCTTTATTATCTTAGAAAATTGATGATCAAAATTAAAATATTACAATAATTTCTTGCTGCAAATAAATTTCTTTTTCAATAAATAATAGAATATTTGAATATCTATATGCATGTAATTTTATTTATTTTTTAATATTAAATGTTTATTGTCCATAATTTCAAGTTTCTGAGTATTTTGTGGATTATCTGGAAATCAGTTATCAAAGAAAATTAATTTCCTAACTATTCCAGTTAATCAGGAGTATATCATTGAATATTTTTATTTAGATAAAATAAATATTCAATGAATATTTTTTCTAGATAAAAAAAATATTTATTTATTTATAATTTAAATTAAGCTAATCATGTTCAAAATATACTCTGAAATAACAGATATTTAACTAAATGTATATGTACATTGAATAATATTATACTATTGTTATTATATAGATTAAATTATTATTTAGTAGTATCAATTTCATAAATTTTATAATATAAAAATATTAAAAACTTACAATCTGGAGCATCACATTGCTTTAGAACTGATCCAAACCATCCACGATGGGCACAACATTGAAAGCTAGGAGACAGAAAAGCCATTTCCAAATAGTGAGAAAAGGCTTTCTGGAGGTAGATATTTTTTTTAATCAATTTTATTCATTTTCCATTTAAAAAGTATTCATTTTGTAAATGAAATAACTCTAAGAACATTCCATATTGTAAATTTACAATCATTTTCTATAGACTTTAATGAAGGAATTTCTTTACATTTTAATGGAGGAGATGAACTAAATTCCATAAAGCTTTCAAAGAATCAATCCAAAATACTGATGGTCTTTGTTTAGGAACATTTGAACTTTTCATTCTTTGGAAAAGTATATGTGACTGAATCATTTTTTTTTTTAAATTTTCCTCAGAATAACAACTTTTCCTGTTTTACTTTTCTACTCAGAGTATTTAAATTTCCAAACTATTTGTTTATCAAAAGTTTTTACCAAAGGGAAAGTGCTATAAGCAAGGAGAAAATAACATTTCAGAATATCTGTAGCAGATATGAATGAAGCCATGAAAAGGTGCATTAGCTATTGCGTCACAGTCTGCAGTGTATTGATCTAAGTCAGGAATGGTTTATTTCTATAGAGGGGTGGTCATATTTCAGTAAAATAACTTCATTCTAAATAAAACTTATTAAATATTACAAAGCTTTCTATATAATTTTACATAAAGTAGCAATTAAAATAACGACTTATTATTTTCAAATATTTACAATAATACTGTAAGCCATTGTATTAAACTTTATAATGATTATACTCCATAGCATACACATGATAAACTAATAAAAGGCCTATACATTATAAAGTTACAGGTATTCTGTGTGTGCATAGATATTTTATTCAATATATTAAATTTAATTTATGACTACTACTTTTATAATTATGATGATTATATAATTTTTTAAATTATTTCTAAAATGTATTAGTAATAAAGATTAAATTAGATTACATTATTATTCAAAAATAATAAATACATTTTCAAATATATTAAATATAAAATTAGTATATATTAAGTATAAAATTCAGTACTTAGTGACTGAAATTTGAAGTCAAATAGCAAATAATAGGCTAAATTTGGTCATATCTATTGTAGAGTATTGTATTATAGCATACATAAATTATATTTATATTAATGCTTTTGAAATGCTTTAACATCAATAGGTATATAATGACAGTGACTTTCAGTTATCCAAAAAACCAATATTAAAAATTTTTATATTGGAACTGAATTGAAAAAAATATCTTGGACAGCAAAAATGAAGAATGAGGATGTTCTAAAGAAGATTAACAGGCAGAGATGGATTATTATAATCAAAAGAAGAAAAACTGCATATCTGGGACATCTGATGCATCACAACAGATACCAAATCCTACAGTTATTAATTGAGGGGATGAGGAAGCCTGGAAAAAGAAGTATATCTTGGCTTTGCAATATAAGGGAATGGACTGAGCTCAGTTCTGAACAGTTGTTCAGAACAACAAGGGATAGGAAGGAATTCGCCAGAGTGGTCGCCAACTTCCAGTAAGAGAGAGCACCCCAAGAAGAAGAAGAATATTGGAATTAATGGGCAATGAGTTTACTATTTACAAATTTTCACTTAATGAACAGTTTTTAAAATCTCAATAACCTTCATAAACCAAGGAATATCTATATAAAATTAACCATCCTGAAAAATTTTACATAAACAGAATTAGAAAGTTATTACCAAAATTTTTTTATCACATTGTTTTATTTTGATATAAATTATATCAAAATAAAACATTGATAAAAAATAAGTTAATTTTATATAGATATTCCTCAGTTTATGAAGGTTATTGAGATTTTAAAAACTGTTCATTAAGTGAAAATTTGTAAATAGTAAACTCATTTCCCATTAATTCCAATTTAAAAAATTTTTATTGGTTTTTTGGATACCAGAAAGTCACTGTCATTATATACCTATTGATGTTAAAGCATTTCAAAAGCATTAATATAATTATAATTTATGTATGCTATAATACAATACTCTACAATAGATATGACCGAATTTAGCCTATTATTTGCCATTTGACTTCAAATTTCAGTCACTAAGTGCCAAATGATTTTTGAATTTAAGTCTAATAAGGCAATAAAACTTGCCAAGCAGTGGGGTTTTATTTATTAGTTAAAAATTTTTAAATTTTCATTAATTATCATCTTAATGCAATTTTCAAAAATCTTCATTCTGCTAAATTATTCACAAAAAAAAAATCCAATTTTCTGGAAGTTAGAATTGATATTTTTAATTGTATTTGTTAACAATTCATTAATTATAGATTTTATTATTAGTTTTATTAAAATAATTTCAACAGACACAAAACAATTTACCTATTTAAATTGGTTAAATTTAGCATCTTCCAATAGTACAACAAAATAGTCCTTTTTCAATTTTATATACAAATAAAAAAATATAAATTATTAATTAAGTAAGAAAATCATTGATTTAAACAAATTACAGTAGATAATTATCGGTAATTAAAGATTAAATAGTTTTTACAAAACAAAAATTTTTCTTTTTAAAATGAAAAAGTGATATAGATTTATGCTCTTTGTTGAATCAAAAATTTGTAAACTAAGGGATATTTGTACAATAATTTATTCATTCATTATTTTAATGTTTTTTAAACTAAAAATTACTAAACGAAATGTTACATGTATAATAATAATAATAATAAATTTAATGTTATATAATAATTTATATTGAACAGTCTCCAATAATAAAAACAATATTCAGTGCAACAGAATAAATAATCAAAATCTATAGAAATTTGGTTAATCATAGCAGATCATAGTCATAACTTAAAGGTAAATATAATATTGTAATTTGTTCAAAAACTTTTACTTATATTTAAACAAGCACCAAGGCAGGAACATACTAAATCAATACACAAGTTTTATAGTAGTAGTGCCTTCGATTTTTTATTCAAATCATCCTCAGCTACCAATACATAAATACCGATACAGCTTTCGGTAACTGAGGAGGATTTGAATATTTAGTATGTTCCTGCCTTGGTGCTTGTTTAAATATAATGTATCTTATCTAGGCAGTGTAGTATTCCCTTTATTTATTTGAACTTTTACTTAATTTGAGTTTTATACAAATTGAAGTTTTTTCATGTGTATGCATGTGAAATACAATATACAGATGCTCCCTTGCTTACAATCATTTGACTTACCATAATCCAATCTTATGATTGGTTAAGTTATGTTTCATTTGTTAAACTGCCATATCATATACATTTTTTATACAATAAATTTATATTTGTCTACAGTGTTTTTTCTAGTCTATATTGTTTTTTTTAATATATATGAATTTATTGTAAGATAAACACATAAAATTTACTGCAATATTTTAAAATTATATTTTATTATTATATGGAGTGTTTTAAAATCTTTCGTATAATGAATCTAAACTAGCATCAATAATTAATAATTTCTAGTTTTCAGATCCATTTAGACCTCAGAGTTTCCAGTTTAAAATTTTTGTTAAAAAGTTATTTTTCTGACTTGTAAAAAACTTTGGTTCCAATTATTTGCATAATCAGGAAGACCTATATTATGTAAAGTGAAGTATGGTTATATATTAATATTATGCAAAATAATAATCATTTTTAAACTTTATTTTTCTTGGGGAAAAATGCAATCAGTTTATTCCTATATTCAAGAAATATGAATAATTGAAGATCAAAAGAAATTTTAAAAAATATTCCATCAAGAATCAAATCAAAAAAAATCTATATCATTGATTTCATTATTTTTTTATACAGTAATTTAAAACAATCATATGTGATCTAAAAAGTTTTAACTGTGAAAAACTCGGTCAGTAAGTTTCATATATTAAAGTCTTACATTATCTTCTAATTTTAAATAGAAATTTTATAATTTTATAAAATATAATTTTAAACATTCAACAACATTCTTTTTGTTGGAATATACAAAATCAAAAGCTTAAATAATTTAAAATTTAATTTAAATAAATTATTAATTTAATTAGGAAATCAACTAAGCATACAGAATAATTCTTCATTATATTTCAATATAGATTCTAAGCTACCATGGAATCAAGAAGTACAGTAATTGCAAAATACAATTAAGATATGTTGTCAATATTAAAAAATTAATTTATTTTGTATAATTATTAAAAACAATATTTTATAAAATAATTTTTATTTGACATGTTTACAGTCACTCCCTAATTTATGTAAATTCAAATTTGCATAAAATATTTTCCTTAATTTTTAAAAAATGTCTTGATATATATATATATACAGCATAAATAGCTACAGTATTTGATAAGTTACAGTCCAAATATATTGCTTTACAACATTTAAGCTCATATAGCTTGATTTATGTTTTGTATGCCATTTGTTAATTTTAAGTATCATATTACTATTATGTATCATTCTAAGTTGCATTGTCTCATTTTCAGTCAGAAAACAATATGACAGCATAATACTGTATAGTGCAATCATTGTATTCACTTACTGTTAGTTTCAGGAGTTTTCAATCCAGATATTTTGCTAAAAAATTATTTTTCCAATTTAAATAAAATCTGATTTGCATAAAATTATGAAAAATGTAATCCTTACATAAGTCAAAGAATGGCTGCATTTAAATTCTAAAAGTACATTTAATTGAGTAAGTATAAAATGGTTTAGTAATTTTTTTCTTCTAAATTGTTAGGATAATATAAAAACAACTTAAAACATTCAGCACTTCATTATACAATAATACCCCACTTAACGTTACCCTATATAACGTTATTCAAATTTTAAATATTTTTTCTGTAAAAACTGATGAAAAAATTTTTTTTCAAACCTTTGAATTATTTATGTCAAATAAATAATTCTAAGTTATATATTAAATGAATTTCATAAAATGTAATGAATTTGTATTTATTTTTCACCAATCCCATATTTTTGCAAATACGTACTCTGTTTAACATTATTAAGGTGACCAATCGTCCTCCTTTAGGGAGGACAGTCCTCCTTTTGTAAGTTCTGTTCTCCCTCGAAGTATCCTCCTACATGTCCTCCTTTTCCTTGTGTTGAGTTTTTATCTAAAGAAATGCCAGACATTATTGTATTTATTTTTCACCAATCCCATATTTTTGCAAATACATACTCTGTTTAACATTATTAAGGTGACCAATCGTCCTCCTTTAGGGAAGACAGTCCTCCTTTTGTAAGTTCTGTCCTCCCTCGAAATGTCCTCCTACATGTCCTCCTTTTCCTTGTGTTGAGTTTTTATCTAAAGAAATGCCAGACATTAAAATAGATGACAATTGTCTCTCTGAAGAAATTAGAAGACTGAATATATATTTAAATTCTGAAAAATTAATACAATGGGAAAATGAACATGTTAAAATTAATAAATGATGGGTGGAAATATTCATCATTTCAAAAATGAACATATTCCATGTAAAAATTTATTTATTCTTGTTCAATTTAGATTATGCTTCCTTAGAACTAATGCAGCAGTTGAAAGAGTTTTTTTCAATTGCTAATGATTTTTGGACAGTGAGAAATCGAGATTGAATGTTGATACTCTAGCTGCAGCACTTGCCGTTAAATTCAATATGAAGGACATTTCTTGTTCAGATATTTCCAATATATTGTTAAGAGATGATACATTGACAAAAAATATTCATTCAATGGGAAAAGTACTCATTAAATAATAATTTAATAGGCATTTCAGCATAATTACAATATAAAATGCTACAAATGTTTTTATTACGACATTTATCATATTATAATGTATTGTTGTTGCAATGAATAAAATGTTTCTTTTATTTACGATATTTTTTATCTTCAATTAATTTGTGTCCTTTTCATTGTAAAAAAGTTGGTCACCTTAACGTTATGAAAATTTGGAATGCATCCTTCATGTTAAGTGGGGTATTACTGTATTATAATGCTGAATATAAATAAAATTAAATTAAATTAATGATTAATTTTCATGTAATTCAACCATTTTTTTTAAATATTTACTCTTATTCCATATTTGAATGCTTTTCAACATTAAAAAAGTTAAGTCTGCAATTGGTTATTTTCAAATATAGTGTTCATTATGTTTCTATCAATTTACAATATCATCTATTGATTAATTTTCATGTAATTCAACCATTTTTTTAAAATATTTACTCATTCCATATTTGAATGCTTTTCAACATTAAAAAAGTTAAGTCTACAATTGGTTATTTTCAAATATAGTGTTCATTATGTTTCTATCAATTTACAATATTATCTATTTTTATTGCCTAATTTATATGATATTTAAAATTTAGATTTTGTTATAATTGTTATTATAACATTGAAAGACTAACAGTCAGAAACATTGTTAGAAAATAATCATATTTTTTGTATAAAATTTCCTTGATTATATGAATTTATTTATTCTATTTATGTAAAATGAATTAAGAATACTTATACAGACTATAATAATTTTGTACTTTGAATCTAATGTAAATAATATTGCAGATATATTTTTTATTTAAATTTAAAAAATTGTAGTTATAAAAATAGAATGCCAATTAAAAATAATTGCTTATTAGTAAAATTATGAATTATAAAATCTCCTTCTTTATTTATATAAAAAATAATTATCTGTTGCCCTGTTGTAAACAACTGAAAGGAAAATAATTTGAAAATGATAATAGATACTACATTTGTACTACCAAATTATTAATTTTAAATTACTATATTTAAAATTATTCCAATTGCAACATATATTGAAAAAAGTATAATATGAAAAAGTACAATAAATTGAAGTGAATCAATCATTCTATTATTTTAAAATTGGAAATTTATATTTTCCTGTTATTGAGAAATTTATATCTATTTGTTTGAAGATTTTACAATTAACATTTTATATAAAAAAAAGTTTATTTTTCTTCCAAAAGTTCTGAGAAAAATACTTTTTGAAATAATTTAAAAATTCTCTATAAAAAAAATATTTGAATAAATATCATCCATACATCATTTTATAATAAAGAGTTTTTTTTATATATTTTTTGTATAAAATTTCCTTGATTATATGGATTTATTTATTCTATTTATGTAAAATGAATTAAGAATACTTATACAGACTATAATAATTTAAGTACTGTAAATATTTTCTTCCAGTTTCCTACAAGTGAAAAAGAATGGATTTCCATCGGGGAGCAATTTGAGATTAAATGGAACTTTTCTAATTGTTTGGGAGCGGTCGATGGGAAGCATGTCAAAATTACACCACCATCCGACTCTGGGTCTTTTTATTGGAATTATAAAGGTTAGAACAGTTTAGTTTTACTTGCTATTCCAAACGCAAACTACGAATTTATTTACTGCAATTTCAGTATAAATGGACATGTTTCTGACGGAGGAGTGATAGAGAACACAAAATTCTATGATAAACTCTTGAATGATGATCTGAATCTCCCTGATCCCAAAAAACCGTTGAACAGTACAAAGGAACTCCCATTCGTCTTTGTTGGTGACGAAGCATTTGCATTACGTAAGAACATGTTAAAACAGGTCGGGCAAAAACAACTTATAGATGAACGAAGGATTTTTAATTATCGTTTGTCTCGTGCAAGAAGGGTTATAGAAAATGCTTTCGGCATAATGGCTTCAAGATTTAGAATTTTTCACACAAATAAATTTACGATTAGATAGAACTGGTTGTTTTGTGCTGCTGTGTTTTACACAATTTTTTACATCGATCATCTAATCGTTATGAAGCTGAATTATGTGATGAAAGTGAAGCCGATAGAAATAATTTAATCCCGTTACAACGTACACATAATAGGAATTCTGATGAAGAGCTATTCATTATTTAAATCTGTTGTCATTTCTTGTACCAGGAGACCCTCAGACATCCATTAACTACGTAGATGTTTCACCTTCATATTTACCAATTGAGGATCAATTTTTTTTTTTTTGATCAAACTGAGGCATAACTGTGACTTTAAAGATTTGGGAGAAAGATTTTGCTGAAGTTTTTCAGGCTTATGTAGACTTTTTAAAGTCTGGATAAATATTTTGTATCTACGTCTGTGGTCACTGCAACTTTGGCCTCACAGGGATGTGTTATTAAAAAATGCATTGCATGGTTTTTTTTAAATGATTTTCCTAATGTTGTCATCATTGATGGAACTGAAATGAAAATAGAAAAATCTTCAGACCTTAGACTGCAAAGCCAAACATATTCATCATACAAAAGTTGCAATACACTCAAAGGGTTTATTGGAATTGATCCTACAGGTGCTATAATTTTTGTGTCAGAGCTTTTTGATGGTTCCATCAGTAATAATGAGATCACAGAACACAGTGACTTTATAAAAGTGCTTAGAAAAAACTAAGACAAGGAAAAGTACTGCCAACTGATGCTGTAATGACAGATAAAAGGTTCAAGATAGAAGATATCTTACAAACCATTGGAATGTCTATTGTTAGACCATTTACTTCATCTTTGCAGCAAATAGATGCTGATTAGTATAACAAAAACTAGGAAAGTTACCAAACATCGCATACATGTTGAACGTACAATATGCAGGGTGAAATGGCATAAATTTTGACTGACAAAATACATCTTTCAATTTTAGGAAGTATTAATAAAATTTGGACTGTTTGCTGCATTTTATCAAATTTTTCCATTCCATTAAAGCATAAAAATTTGTAAGAGTATAATAAAGTCACCCATTTTAATGATACATCTAATTTGATGAAATTTTATTCTTCATAACTATAAACAACTGAGTTCTGTTATTCTTCTTCTCTCACTAAGAAAACTGTTCCTTTTTAACGTTTTGTTTTTTGTCAGCATCACCTATTGACAAAAAAGCAAAACACAAAAAGTAACAGATTTCCTTATGAGAGAAGGGTATAAAAATATAACCAAATTGGGTGACTTCACCGTATATTTTTTGATACCATTTATTGTTTCATACAGACAACAAAGAAGTAAGATGCAAATGCATTGAAAACATTACTGAATAAAATCTTGACTGCTAAAGGGCTTTTGAGTATCATTATTTTAGTTTGTGCTTAGTGCAGTCTCATTGAACTTATAGTATTCTAAACATTTTAATATTCTTAAAAATTTACAAGATTTTTTTTATAAATAACTTATACAATGTTTTACATACACTTCTTTCAATATAAGCATTTCTGCACAAAATGAAAGATTGTACAATGTTTTTATGGAAATAAAATCATTGTTTGTATATACAGCAAAGTTTCATGTTTTAATTCCACTGATCAGCATCTGTCCTTGTACCTGGACATAATACATATGTTTTTGATCAAAAATAACATTCTCTCCATCCTTTTGCAAATAAAAATCTTTCTTCTCAATTATGCTATTTATCTTTTCATTCTGGTATTTATAGGGTGCTTTTACTTCCAGAAGTTGTAAAATGCCATTGGAACAAACAACTGCATCAGAACTTGTCCCAAGAAATGGAAATGATGGATGTACAACTAAGCCAATTTTATGAATGTGAGACCCTTCATTATGCTTTAAAAAAGCTTGTTTTGTAGCATTCTCATGGCATCTTCCATGCTTGATATTTTTTAACATTATAAAGATTCTTGACTACAAACAATCCCTTAATAAAATTATCAGTAAGAGTTTCTTTTTATAATGCTGAATAACTAAACCAAATGTTGATGAACATATTCTCTTAGATCTCTCCTTAAGCCATTTCTCACAATTTGACTGACTGACTGTCTCTTCTGCTAGATGTTTTGCTGCAGAGATATCTATGACAACTTGAGTTTCATAAAAAGAACTGGAAATAGATGTACAATTTATAGCATCATCTAGTTGTTCCATAATTGGTAATGCAGTGAACACACAAGCTCAAGTTGCTTGTGATTGTGTTGATGATTCATAATTTGCTAGTTAATATGAAAGAGGAGAAAAATCTGAAACTTCTCCAAACTGTGTGGAGACTTTGGCTGTATTCACCTGTAAAATGTAACTCATTGGCATATCAGGAAAATCAGCCTCTAAAAATAGCTCGTTTTTCAACATCAGTGGTAC
>AYEL01067857.1:0-33180 GCA_000484575.1 Olivierus martensii
CAGATTGAGTTGAGAGCTAACCTAAGGTGTGCTTTGTCTGTGTTGTTCCACTTTAAGAAGTAACTCTTGGAATGATTTCCTTTATAATACGTTTAATTTTTACTTCAAGAGCATATTTTGTTATCATTTTTTGAAATTTTAAATATATTTTGCATTTTATTGGTTGATAGACAATATTTGGATTAAAAAATGCTGATGATCTGTCATCGAGATTATTCGACGAGATTATTGTATTGTAAGATGGCATCATGTTCAAACATTAAGAAGAGTGTTAAAGGAAAGATTCTGCATAGTCAAGCTAAGGTAATTGTACTGAACGTTTACGACAATTTAGTAAAACAACATCCAGATAAATCAGTCAGGGACATTACACAAATGGCAGCTAACTTAACTGGTGTCTCCATGTCAACAATTTACAGAATTAGGAAGACGACAGGCAAAGTGTTAAAGAACGGATTAATTAAATTATTTAAAGAACGGACAATTATTACTTTAACAAGAGATAAAACAATTAAAGTACTTTAAATTGTATAAGACTTGATTAACATGTTTTAAAAGGGCGTCCGTATAAATCAACTTCTAGCAGCGGAATGATACGTTGTGGGTTCTTTGCCAATCGATGACTTTCATAGCTCTCAACTCAACCTCGGACAGACTATTATTTCATTTTTAAATTTCACAAAATTTCAAAAATTCTTCAATAATTTTAAGTAATATGATAGCAAAATACTCTAGCAACCAATATAATGTAAAATTACACAGTTAACATATTATGGCAATATTTCAAAATGGCAGCAATTACAGCAAAATTCCTTGCTTTATATTCAGAAATTTTCATTAAAATCTGTGAAATAAGAAGCTTTTAATTGGTCCAATTGTGAAGTATATTATAATATACAATATATATAGTTATTTCAGGACTTTTGAAGCCAAAATAAGAGCAGTTTCTTAATTATGAACAATCAAATTTACAAACAAAAATTTTGTACAAATTATGTTTGTAACTAGAAGAGTGCCTGTATTTTATTTTGTGTTTATCTATAAATTAAGTTTATCTAACACCTGTATGTGTAATCAAATCTAATATCACAAAATAGAGATATCTTATATTCATACTCTCAATATGTATAATAATACAATTATTAGAATTTTGATTAAAATATTAAATGCAATAGATAGTCTGAAATCATTAATTATTTATAATTGTAAAAAATTTCATAAAACATTTATAAAAATATTAAAACTTTATTCTAAATAAAGACTTTTAAATTCTTGTGATAAACCATCATTCCATAAACTGACATAAACAGGTTGTGAATTTGCAAATTGTTCTTCAAATCTGCTGAAATGACTTGTTAATATATTCAATAAAGACATTCCTTTTTCAATAAAATGTATATTCTTATTCTGTTTATTTATATAACCTTTAATATATTCATTTAAAATTTTCATGATCTCTTCAAATAACTGTTGAAAATCATAAAATTATCAAAATTTAATTGATATATAATATAAATTTCATATAAAAAAAAACTACTTACCTCTTGAAGACAAGTACATTCATTCATGTTATCTGATAAAGTTCCATGAGAACTTACAATTCCAGAAATAAAATGCAAGACCTATAAGAGAAAAATATTAATCTAAAAACTAAAAAACACAAGTTTTTGGATACTACAGTAACTAAATTTTGAATTTATTTGTAATAACTTATCGAAATTAAATATAATTATCAGTTTTCAATATAAAAACAATTACATTTAAATGTATGTACTATTAACTATAAGTAATATGAAGATCCTTTAGCCAATGGAATAGTTTTGTAACAATGATGATAATACTGGAATTTTGTTTCAATTAATATGTAACTGTGTTTATAGAAAAGTCTGAACAGAAAATTATTAAATTTTGTACACTAGAATCATGTATCAGAAAAAAAAAACGAGGTCATTAGAAAACAAGCATTATATTTTCTAAAAATAGCATTCCAAACATCTTGTAAAAATAAGCACTGACTTTTCTTAGATACAGAAAAGCTCTTCTCAATTTCCTAATGGTTTTAGTTTTTATCATCTTAATAGAAAACTCCAAATCCATCAAATTCACAGGAAATTAATTAGTTTTTTTTTTGTAAGTAAGAAAAACTAAAAAGAATATTTTTGCAAAATACTTGGAATAAATTGTTTTTGAAAAAATAAAGATGACAATTTCTTAATAATCTCTATATTTGCTCTCTTATATTCCTGATACATGATAATAGTTAATAAAATCTAACAGGATTTGCATTTCATATATTTGGAAGATGAATTAATTTTTATTGTCAATAATTTTAGTAAGCATGGGTATTCAATAAAGAAAATACTGAAAGTTATACAAATGAAAAAATAAGTTCTATGTTACTTTTACTCAGAATAACTCTTTTGTGCCACATATTAAAAATATCAATGTAAATCTTCCCCCACATGATATGCTTAGAAAAGTTAAATATATTATAAAGATTTTTGACATTAAAATACCAGTTAATAGAATGTGTTTATGGTGATATGTAATGATAAAAAAGACCAACAATCCAAAAAAGTGGGATTTATAAAATCTCTTTCTTGAACAATAATCCTGATACCTCTTCACTGTATATAGGAATAACTGGTAGACATTTGAAAGATAGAATCAACAAACATAAAAGGGATGTCCATCTTAATGATACTTCTACCACTCTAAGTAAAGTGCATACAATAACAATATTACCATATTGTGGAATGATACACAAATCATTGATCATACGGATAAAAAGGATTATATCAAAGAGAAATAGAACATTTATGAACATAATAGTAATAGTTGTTAACATAAGGACACTAGTTCATTGTGTATTGTCTGGGAGACTCTGATTAAGTTAATTAAAGATATGCATTAGTGTAGAATTTTAATTTATTTGTAAATAAGCTATGACTTATCTTTACGAAGTTACTTAATTTTTTTGCTTACAACGATATATCCGTTCCAAAGCTTGGTAGAATTCTCAAATATTTAAATTTTTTATTGTTTGTATGTAAAACATCCTATTAATTATATTACATTCGTTCATTTTTCCACACTGAATAATAATAAATCAAATATAAAACTTCGAAGATTATCTTTGTCAGTCAGTCGTAAGGGTAAAATACGAAGAGTATATATCCTTCATTAAACTTCAAGTAAAATGTATATAAAATGCCAAATCGTTAAAAACATTATCCAAGTGGATTTTACTTTTCCTAGTAAGATATTCTGAATTAAAACTATTTCAGCTTTATTTTAATCAAATAACAAAATACAATACTCCACAAATAAAAGCAGTTTTCTTTCAGACAAATCTCAAGTCCACACAACACATGTTTATTTTTCACATTTCATTGGTTCAGCTTTACATCATGAATTAATTAATGTATTGTCTAGTTAACATCTAGGACCTTTTCTTTATCTGCATAGAATAGCCCAAAGTTTTCCGATGGTTAATGCTTGAGTTTTAATCAATGATATATATAGATGGTTTTAATAAGAAAGTCTGCAAGATCTCCTGATGACATCAGAATAGATTGAGCTATATGACTGGTCAATCACCAAATGAGGCAACCTTTATTTTCACCAATTTTTCACCCATCAGCTATTACCATTTACCTAAACGAATTGTTTAGCCCACAGATTAGGTATATAAACCTAATCTGTGGGTTTAGTCCTCTCAAAATGGCTCCCTCTTTCGTGAACTAGAGGCACTATAGAATTTTTCTCATCAAAGTCGGACTATACAGAAAAAATCATGTAAAATAAATTGTGGGGAGTATTAATCAAGCATTTCCAAGGTTATCTCATCACACTTGCCAGCTGCAATTTCTTAGTCGGCAATGGCGAGCTGGTGACCGTTATTTCGAGCCCTGGTGATGAAACTCCCCTCTTCACATCTTGTATGAATGTATGGCTCTCTTTTGCTAAGATATGATTTTCTAGGTTGTATTTTCCTGCACCAGAAGATCTTTTTATAGACCCATTGAAGATATTACACGCCAAATATACATGCTATATTTGGTGTGTAAGATGGGACTTCTTACAGTCCTATTAAGAAAACACAATACATTACTGAATGGTCATAGTAAGGATCTTGCTAAAAGAAATATGATAGGTCATTAATGGAAAAAAGAATACACTTTTAGTCACTTCTTATGAGACACAGATGAGATTATGGATGAATTCAAGTCTCCATTCACAGGAAAAATTGAAAAATGTAACTGAAACGACATTATATACTGATTGGCTGCCATATTTTTTCTCTTTATCAACAAATAAGGTCATTCCATAACCCAGCATAAGCTGTGTTCAAGTTGGCTGTTACAATAAATGGCAGAATTTGACAGATTATATTTATATCTTTCTGAAAAAATAATGTGGATCCAGAATTCAATTCTGATTTTCTAGATGGCAAATTAACACTTTACAAAGTGGCCATCTAGCCAACTACAGTAGATATCTCCAAAATCTGCAGGAAATTAACCATCAGGAAAACATTAGATTTAATAGGTCATGGCTAGCACTTTTACTAATATAATTTGGAATTGTGAGAATAGGAATCAAACTCAGATACTTCATGTGGCAAGTGAACTCCTTTACAATGCAGCCATCTGGCTTCCATTATTGCATGATCATTGATGGTAGTTATCATAAGTATGAAATGTTGTAAGTCAGAGATTAACTGTATTTCAAAACAGAGAAATAACATTATTTATTAATTTCTTTATTTTTATATTGCATACTTACTTCAATCATTGTTTTGAAACTAGTTGGACATAAATCTTTTTTTCTTATCATGTGGCAAAGTTCACATAAACTTTTATAAATGCAAAGCTCTAAATTAAAATGAAAATATGATTAAAAAAATTTTAATAAAATACAGAAAAATTATATAAAGATTCAACATACCAGAATGTCTGCAAATAATTCTTAAAGTCTTTAAAGACAAGATTTGTTGCAATAATTTCAATATAAGAGTTGAAGCTGAGAAGCTGCATTTTCCACTAATTAACAAACATAAATTAATTTGATGGAGATAAGTATCAAATCTAAAAAAATAAAACAAAGTTATCATTTAAAGAGTACAAAGAAAAAATATATGCATACATATACAATATTAATGCCAGAACATACAATATAAACACTGTTAATAGAATCATCATAAAGTTATAGATATCTGAAAATTTTTATTCAATCTTCAGTTTTGTAAGAAATGTATGCAAGAATATCTAATAATGCACAAGTCAAATAATTCAATATTTTATCTAATTTTATTAGAATAAATTAAAACTGAAGAGCAAACACACAAGTATATTTGCTTTTCAATATGTGCATAGATATTATGTACTAGTGTTGAACATCATACATCAATGTTTTGGTATCGATATTTAATGTTTTTCTGTTTTTGTTGTGAAATTGACATTTGTTAAATAATATTACATAATATTTATTAATAATGTTATATCATAAACTGGAATGAATATATATAAAAAGCTATCAGATATACACTATAGCAAATCTACCAGATATAGGAAACTATCAAATATATAAAATAGCAATGCACCATATTTTATTGTTTACACATTTAATAATAATCAATTTTTTCTAATCCCTCCCATCACAAAATTCTAGATCTGCCTTTATATGCAAGATAGATGCTTTATTTTAAAACATTTTATTTTTCTATATTCAGACAGATTATTCTGAAAAATTATTAATATTAATGAACATCAACTGTATCTATATCTCTGTCTCTTCAAATAAACAATTCAACAAAACAGAAATTAAGCAGGAAATAAATGCAAGACATATGTCCTCTAGTCCTGAAGAGGGTGAATTCTTGCTGAAAACATTACTGAAAATAAAGAAATTTTTGTTTTATTCTGATAAATACTGTTTTGTTTGAATTATTAAAGAACATCATTGACTTTGCAGTAGCAAAAATATTTATTTTATTTTAATATTTAAAATAAAGTCAAATTTTTGTGTATGATGAATTATTTTTCCAACCCTATATATATCAACAGTAAGTTATAATTTTCAATGTTGTTAATATTAAAATTTGAAAATATACTTAAATTACTAACTTTGCATTTATATTTTCTGAAATGATAAACTAAAAATGTATAAAGATTTATATAATTTAAAAAAAAATGTTTTCTTCTAAATTTGTGATGATGTGCTAATAATCATTATACAGGTATCCCTCCTATAACATGATAAATAGGTTCCTAAAAAATGCCATGTTATGTGAAACTGTGTTATATGAGACCTGGAGCCAATAAAAAAAGGAGAGGTTACGTTCCAAATTCAATCAAAAACAAATAAGTTTCTTTAATTCCATATAAGAAACTTAATTTTTATTAAAAATATTAATAACACAAAACATAAAGAAAAATATATTCATAAGACCCCTCCCAAAAAAAACAATATATGTAAAACAAAAGGAAAGAAAAAGCATACAGCCTATATAACATTCATTTAATAATTATATCTTCAAATGTTCTCATTTAAAGAAACAGTGATTTCTTTAAATGAGAACATTTTTTTCTTTAACAATATCAACTTCACTTTCTGAACTATGCATTTAAAGGTTTGTATATCTTCTGCTCTCTTTACAAAATCTGTAATCTAACCTGCTAAAACCCACTAGAAAATAATTACTGCATAACATATGGCCAGAAAAAATTTCTGAATAAAAAAGTTTTTCTTCTCTTTCACATTCCTTTATTGAAGAATAAAAACTTATTTTTTATCCAAGAATTGAATATTTGGAACACAAAATACTCAATTGTCACCAATTGACTAAATTTCAAAATTAATTCAATTAACTCAATTTCAAATCAAAATCAAAAATAGATTGTATATCATCCCTCTCACAGCCAACTGGCAAAATTACATCATGACTAATTTTAGCAAAGTATTTCCCAATGATTGCATTTTACGTGTGTGTTCTATGTCCCGAATCATAAATGTTATACATTTAGGTTATGGTTTTAAAAAAAGCATATAATGCATTCATTAATAACATCCATATGGATTTTTTTCCAATAATGATTAGGACTAAAATTGAATTTCCAATAATTGAAAGTTCATGTTTTGGGATTTTGAAATAATATTTTAAATTTTAATATTATTAGCAGCTATTTTTCAAAAAACATCATATTATCTTTCTAATATATATTTTTTTAATTGCATTTAGTCATAGTTTTATTAGATATACCTTTTCACAATTTCCAATAATATTAACATTTATTTATGAAATGTATAATATAACTAAAATTAGCAACAATAATAAACAGCATTAAAACAGAATAAATGAAGAATAAGGAGTGTTCAATTTCTTTATTTTAAAATATGTGATTTTTGTGATCTTATCAGTATTATTTGAAAATTTTTTTAAAAATAAGATTTCTTATATTATTTTAACTATTACTGATAAAGAATTATTATATAATTTGAATTTATTTTTTATATTTGTACTTTTAAATTTTAATAAATAATTTTTAATTAAATTCTGATATAATACTAAAAAATTACATCATCGTTAAGTTATATTAATTCTTATTTATCATCATTAGTATACAAGAATTAAAAGCACTAAAATTTTGATTAAAAGGACTCAAAAATATGTGATTATATTATTATACATAATAAAAATAATATACAGTGGTACTCTTTAATATTGGAATTAGGTTCTTGAAATTTGTGACATTAACTGAAATCAAAAACTGCATTGATCTAGCACATAAATTTTCTGAGATATGAATTCCTAATTTGATCCCAGGTCCTCTAAATGGAAAGCCAAAGTGTTTGCACTCAGTCAGTCCAGTCAAATGTCCTGTGTTGTATAATTTAATATAGTAGTCAGTCCAGTCAAATGTCCTGTCTGTTGTATAATTTAATATAGTGTTAATAGATAATATTATATGCTTGAGTTAGCAATGATATAAAATATGATTATCTTGTTTTCTATAATTATAGATTTCTACCTTGTTTTTTCTCTATTATGAAGAGAAATATAAGAAAATAAGGTTTTATTCTATTTCACTGCCTTAAAATCTTTAATTTTATAATTAATTAATTTACTTTTTGCTGGAAATGTAATAGCAGAATAATGTTAAATGAGGCAACATTAAATAATGATCCACTGAATTCAATTTCAACTCTCAACTGATAGTAATCAGATTAGCATCAGGTTTTGTACATATGACTCTTACTTAATAAAAACAAAATGCTCATGAATTATCTGTTAAAATGAATATAAAATACTGTTATATTTAAAGATAAGGTAATTTCACATGTGTTTATATTAGTTGCAATGAATGCTGACTTAAAACTAGTGTTAAAAAATAATATGAAACAATAACAAATATAAAGAAACTTGCTATAAGTATTTTAATAGAAAATTTGTGAATCAGTATAAAAAATCATTATAAACTGGGGTATTACTACATTGCATATTGTTAGATATAAACATTGAATAAAATTTGTAGAAAATCAGAAAATTAAAAAATAACCATAATAAACAATATCACAAGCATTCCATTAATTTAATTTAACAATAACTTTCAAAAACTGAATGAGGAAAACATACTTCTGCCATTTTCAGTGATTGAGATTTTTCTTCTTCATTAGCACCATTTCCTATCCAGATAAATATTTCATCACCAGAATCAAGGACCATAACATCATCTTCAGCAAGATCCTGCAATTTTTATATATTAACTATTAACAAATTGTTAAATAATTATATAATTATTTTTGATAATTGTTTGAAATATATATATATAATTCAATATGCATTTTAAAACATTATATATATATATATTGCATAATTTTTGCAAAATTTTATAAAGTGACAGTCAGAGGCAGATTTAGGCATGGTCTTTAGGGGCTGCAACCCAGGGCCCCCTTTGTGGTAAAAAAAATAAAAATAAAAAATGATTTAAATAAAAAATTTAAGAAAAAATAAATTATACAAAATTTTTCATACCTAGATAAAAGTTTAAATCATTGGTTTGCAACACTATTGGATTTGAATAAAATATCAAAAACAATGAAAACTGACTTGATGACCATCTGAAGTGACAACCACAATTTTATGGGAACCAAATTTTTTCCCATAGAAATAATGCTATTTGACCCTCCATAAGACGACCCACCTCCCTAACGCGACCACGACCATCATTTTTATAGACCAAACATAAAGTGAAACTGTATGACGACCATAATTCTTTAACATCACTACTAATCATCATAATTTTTTTAACATCACTATCATCAGAATTTGGAGTCACTACTGAGTTACTCCAAATTTTGATGATATAATTCATAGGACAAATTATTTTCTAATGTTTCTAATGAAAATAATAGTTTCTATGGATGCTTTTGAATTCTTTGCATACAAACAAAAACTAAAAAAATAATACAAGAAATGTATATTTTAAAAATAATATTGATACACAAATATATTCTTTGTATGAATATCACAAAAGTGGCTACACATGATAGCAATATTGATAAGAACATGTACAGATAAATTGGTTCAACCATTATTCTTATCCCGTGTGATGGTGAGAGGAATATATTTGTGCAAGAATCACTTGCTTGAACTTGTCATTTTATGTCGAAGTAGTTTTTATTAACATTAGAAAGTAGTTTTTATTAATTATTAATATTTGAATGTGAGTAGTCATTTTAAGTCAAAGTAATTTTTATTAATTATTATGTGTGATGATGAGAGGAATGTGTTTGTGCAAGAATCAATCTTGCTTGAACATGTGTAGTCATTTTAAGTCAAAGTACTGTAGTTTTATTAATTATTAATAGATTAGCTAATGTTATCATCAATTATTTCATTACATAATTACATAATAGCGCTGTAAGGTCAAATTCGTCCTTAGGTACATTTCTAATTTTATACGGCCCGTGTCATCCTGAAGATTGTTTATCCAGCCCTCGGCAGAAAATAATTGCCCACCCCTGGACTAAATGGAAAGTTAATGCCTTGAATTTAGAATAGCTAATAAAAATGATTGAAGACAGTAAGAAAGGTCTTTCTGAACAAGCATTAGCAAAAAAATTTAACGTGGGAAAACACAGATCCACAAAATATTGTCTCAAAAAGAAATTCTGACTAACTGCTTGCTGAGGAACAACGGAAATAACAAATTTAAGCAAATGACACTCTGCAAAAAACATGTTGAAGAATTAAACTGGCATCAAGAATAAAAAATAATGAAAAACTGTTGTCTCAATTAAATGACATCAAATACTATTTTGCCGTAGAAATTATAAAAAACAAAAGTGGAATGCGACGAATCATTATTGATAGTTTTTTCCATACTAATTAAATGTGTTGTGTTTTTGAATAAATGATAAACTGTGTTATAAATTGTAACAAAAATATACTTTTTGATTTTATTAAAGTGTAATTATTTTGTTTCATTTAAACATGCTGTTTTATAATTAATCTGTATAAGCTTACCACCCATATAAATGACCAGTTTTGATTGGAACGGGAGGTGGTTGTCTTATACAGGTTCTACTGTATCAATGTTTTAAATGATAGTAAATAGTAAATAGGGCTCTGTCTTCTATCGGATCTATCGGTAGTTGGTAAAATTAAAATATACTTTGTCATTTGTCAATTATGCAAATAATGTGCAATGTTGGAATGGAAGTGCAAATCTAGCTCCTCTAAAGCATGTTAGTTTAGTGTAGCTCTCAATGTTAGGTTAATTTGAGTTAATTTAATAGGCCCCCAAATAGTGTTAGCCCAGGGCCCCCAAAGTTAACAGTCTGCCTCTGGTGACAGTTTCTTACAATAATTCATAGTTAAAAATCAGAAAATTTTTTGTATGATCATAAGATTTTCCAGCTGAGTCATATCTTCAAGCCAGCCTCAAGATCCATCATAATTATTTCTAATAAATACTATCATCTTTATGATTCTGTTATTAAAAATATATATCCATGTATTTTAATAATAGAATTAGTAACATTTTAATATGGCTCTTCTCAGCAGCATCTAACAGGTCTGTTAGTTGTGGATGAGGAGGACCATAGAAGGTTGAAAATATTACTGCTTGTTATTAGTTAGTTTTATACTTATAATAAATTATTGTTTTCCTGCTTAAAGTACCTGTTTTATTAAAATTTAAAGCCATCCTGTTTAATTAAAAATTCACATTTATTAAGTTTCTTGTTAAGAGCTTCGAAAAGTCTGCAAGTCTGCTATTTATAAAATTTTCATTATATGGCATAATGAAAATTTTATAAATAGTTACATTAAAATTAAAATATTTTTATCTATTCACACTGCTTTTACTTAATTTATCAAATCTACAGTACTAAGTTACTTTATTTGGCTTTATATCATCAATAAGGTAGCTAGTAGAAGAAATGTGTATATTGTTACACCTTTTATTCTTTACACCATAGTGAAACTTTTCTTTCTTTAGTAGCAGCATATTCCATTGTTCAGTTTCTGTTCCAAGTATGAAGTTATCTACTTGGAACAGTACTAACTTCATACTTGGAACTTCTGTAGATATTGTAGATGCTTCTTGCGATTTTCTATTTGTTGAAAATAGTAGTGGCCAGTTCTCTATCTTCCATATTTCAATGGTTTCTTATGGAAATTGTTATTTCAATTTGCATTGTTTCAGTCTGCATTGCATTTTTGAAGAACACATCTCACAATACAAAGTAGAGTCTGGGTGTACATTGATAATGCATTAAGCATTGTATACTTACAATAACTTTCTGCTGGATCTTTTGAGTATTACATATATATATATATAATTTTAAACTGTTTGACATTTATGAAAAAAATTCTATTACTAATTAGATAAATTATTATGAAATTATTTCCAGAATATGCATTTTCCAGTAGAAGACCTGGATAATCCAGATTTAGGTAAGTCTACAGAGTTATTACTGTTAAATTGTTAATAATTATTAATAATTTTGAAAATTTGTGAATTTGCAATCATAATTGTGAATTCAGTTCTCTATTCAGCAAATATCTATTTTTCAACAATTGATAATTGAGACTACTTATGGAAAACCACTTGCTTTAACTTAATACAAAAGTTCTTACAGCACTATTAGCAAGGATTAAATGAATTTTAATGTCGTATAACCTTTTCAGACCCAACTATGGTCCCTCCTCAGTACATGCTTCTTATTAACAAATGACATTAAAGTTCATTTAATCCTTGCTAATAGTGCTGTAAGAACTTTTGTGATAATTGAGATTTATTATAATTCAACCCAATTCAATTATTCTTTAAACTAGTTCACTATTGAATAATCCTATTTCATTACAAACGTAAGAAAATAAAGTTTTTACTTACTTCTTGAGTAAAACTGCATATTTCTTCAACTCTAAATTTACCAGTTTCTGTAGAACATCGAAATAGGCGTGGTTCTAAAAGTGGTTTATCTGGCAATCCTGTAAATTTTTCATAGTCAGTTTTCCCTCCAATACTTTCCCAGAATTCATCAGATTCTTCATCTTCAAGAACTTCTATTGGATCTCTATATAATGTTTTATATTTATTAAATATTCTGTTTTATATAATGTTAAAAAAATTAACTAAAAATTAAAATATTTCATTTAATGTTAATAGTGAATTTAATTTAAATATAGCAAACTCTTTAATCTGACATCTTTGCAAATTGACAAATACCAAATTATTGAAATACTAATCATTATCAGCAGAACTTGCAATGTAAAAAATTGCTTAGCTGGGTAAGAAAAAGTTTTGCAAATAATCTCTTGATTCATGGAAAACAGATCCAAAAAGAAATGATCCAATAGTAAATGATATTTTCTCATAGAATTATGTAATAATAAATTGTAAGGTTTCATCAGGCTAAATTCCAGATATTTAAAATTAAAAATTGACCAACAGAATATAAACTAACGAGGGAATTTCTGATTAAAAGTTAAACAGCATATTTAAATGACTCTTAGTGGATTATTTTATAATTTAATTGTTCAAATTAACAAAATTGAAGAAATTCCAGAGAGAGAAAATTGAATAAAAATCCAGTTCATTAAAATAAAATAATTACAGCACTAACAGCAGTTGTAGGAATTAGAACCACTTTAATTGTATTGATAAAATGTGATTCTTATTGCTACAATTGCTATTAGTGCTATAATTATTTTATTTTTTATTTAATAAAATCAATATACATTAATCAATGAAAATAATATATAGCATAA
Source organism: Olivierus martensii (assembly GCA_000484575.1). Lineage (NCBI taxonomy): Eukaryota > Metazoa > Arthropoda > Arachnida > Scorpiones > Buthidae > Olivierus > Olivierus martensii. The sequence continues at coordinate 13,283 of AYEL01067857.1, forward strand.
ATTATATAATAAAATACATTCTTACATTTAAAACATTATTCTAAGTATGTTATTTTCCTATATGGACTAATCTATACTCTTAATAATTTATCTTTAAGCAATTGTATTATTTTAAATTTTTTTTGTTTATTTTAGAACCTTTAGTTAATAAATTAACATATTCACTATTTGTTTCTTAGTAATGGACTTTGATTATACCATAAAAGTTTTTATATCACAAAAAATATTTGATTTTAATCTTTATTATATTTTTAAATCTCAGGGAATTTTTAATATTTTTAATTTTAAGTTTCATGCAGTAGATATTTTTTATTCTTTTCTATGATAAAAAAAAATTATTTTGGTATATTATAAATAATAAATATCAGTAAAATAAAATATAAAAAGTAGCATTATTTTTGCAATTTTATTTACCATTGTATATATTTTGAATAAAAAATTAAAATATATTATATAAATAAGATTTATATTTATTTTTATTTCCACTATATTACTTTTAAATTTCTTAGTAAGTAATTCAATGAAATATTTTTACAAAATCCCATAGTTAGTTAATAATATAATTCAATGAAAAATAATAAAGTGTATACTATTAAAATGTTAATATTAATTATTACACAGTATAATAATTAATGTAAGTTTGATTAATAATTAATGGTTGTAAGTTAAATTATTATATTTCATTGAATTAGTTCTTATTAAGGTTAGGTTAATTTGTAATTATGCTGCCAAATATCGTAAGAGATACATTTTATAGCAGCCATTTATAGAGACCATCAAAGGCTGGCCAACACCTGCAATGGAATCAACCAAAAGATTGAAGGAGGGTGTTCAACAGGCTGGGCCTGGACTCCTCTTCTAAAAAATTAAAGATATGAGCTCATTGGATTTAAACTTGAAATTTTTAAAGTGATAAGTGACTATTTTATCAAACAGTTACCCAGCAATCACTAAGAATTTAAAAGTGGTGTAAATAAAAATATTCAAATCTTATTTATATAATAATCATTTTTTTATGCAAAACATATACAATGGCAAATAAAATTGCAAAAATAATGCTAGTTTTTATATTTTATTTTACTGATATTACTATTATTTTACTGATATATAGTCATAATTCAAATTTTGGCTCATTGACTTATAGCACTTTAGACTTATGTACATTTTGAATTTCCACCATTCCTCAAAGTTGCAGTGCTTAATTTGAAATTATAGCTCTTCAATAGCATATTTTTGAAAACATAGAATACTTACTTTTTCCAAAATAAGATCTACATTATTTTTTTTTGTTATAAATGCTTCATTTATATTAGTTATGTATGTACATGATAGTTGGAGTGCATTATATGCATTGATAAGGGAAAAAAGACAGTGTTTTGACTTATGGACAATTTAAAGTTATGGCATCAGTCTAAAACCTAAGATGAAATAACTCTGGGGTATGCCATTATCATACTTAGTGACTGTTATTTGTAAATGCAATAATATATACAGTGGATTTTGCATAATTAGGAACCCACTGGTTAATTGAGGCAGCTGGTTAATTGGGCCAAATCTCAAAAAACAGAAACCAAACTAATAAACTAATACATAATTTAATTTAATTGGGACAACTTTTCGCTTAATTAGGACAATAGCAGATAAGGAATTTTCAATTTTTGATATATTTTAGGGATTTTTCGAAAGTATGGCAACACTACGTATGCTAATACTTGTTGTGTGCTTTCTTAAAAAATTCCTTATATAAAAATTATAACAACATTTTATTATACCAGTAATTTTTCAGGTTAAACCTTTCTACAAGGCAATACAGACTAACACAATGGAGCAGATCGTTTCTTTGCATCCTATTACATACACATCGTCGACACACTGTTGCTGCGCTAATATAAACATCCATTCTTTAGTAAAATTATAAGTAAATATCATCACTGATAAATAATACATAATAATACTGTATTCGACAACACTAGCATGATGGCATAACAATACTGTATTCGGCAACACTTGCGTGATGAGAATCAGTTATCTATCGTCATACTGTATTCGACAACACTAGCGTGATGAGAATCGGTTATCTGCAATACTGTATTCAGCAACACTAGTGTGATGAGAGTCAGTTATCTATTGCACTAAACACTAGCATGATGAGAATCAGTTATCTGTCATCGTGAGTCTGGCAAATGTGCATCTACTTAAGAGTCTACCATTACTGTACCTGGCGATATTCATTTACAGTGTTGATTTTATTTGAAATTTTTAAATCTTTGCCAAGATGTGAAGAAAGGATTTTACACTTTCAAATAAAATTGCTTTACTGGATAAAATTAAAAGCCAGCCATTTAAACAGGCCATGGTAGACTCGCTGAAATAAACCAAAATCTACCATAGCGCATTTCCTACAACAAGAAAATCAACTGTGTGAGGAATGGGCATAACAGAAAGAAATTCCGGGAATATCCAAAAGAAAGCATGATGGAATGGATCCAAAAGTCGAAGAAGCATTAGAGCAATGGTTTTCTATAGTTAGTAGGCAAGGCATGAATATCAGCGGCCCAGTGTTGAAGACGAAGTCAGAGGAGATCAGTAAAAAATTAATAATTAGGTACCTATTTTAATCAAGCATTAAAATAGGTACCTAATTATTATTTTTTTACCTATTATTTATTTACTACATATTTATATTTTATTTTAGAATTTATTATTACTTCATTTAATTGGGGCAGCCACTTAGCTTGAAACAAAATGGCTTGGCCCGATGTGTCCCAATTAAGCGGAATCCACTGTATCAAAATAGCTTAGTCCCAACATGTCCCAATTAAGCAGAATCCACTGTATATAATTCAAATGGCTTAGTCTCAATGTGTCCCAATTAAGCGGAATCCACTGTATATCTATGAGGATCCCACAGTGTATGGCCAAAATAAAAAATATGATTTGAAAAATTATTGTATTTTTGAATAAGGTTGTGAGTAAGTGGCACAGAGATCTAGGATAGAAGAACTGATTTGGAAATGGACATAAAACAAATAACATATATTTATTTAAAATAAACAGGAAATAAATTACAATACAAACATATTTAGTTCAAGAGAGCTATTTGATGTGAGAGATCATACCTGGGAGAAAATAAAAAGAAATCTACTTCATTCCTTCATTATTCTTTATGCTTTCATTCCCTAGTCCTCATCAGCTGACCACCGATGGGATGTGACATGGATTTACCCCTTTCTCCTAAATTTCTTCCATCTTGTTTTTCAAATATCTTCCTTTTCTCTCTTCATAATTCTATGTTCAGACTATTACATGGACCAATTTGCATCTAATTGCCTGTCTCTGTCACAGTATTCTCCTGGACTGAGTAAAACTCGCTAACTTCTCTTTCACCCTTTTCCCAAAAAACAAAGACATTTGGCATGTTTTCCCTTTTTTTTCACATTTATCTTTCCTAAATTTGTTTTGGCAATACCTGCACATAATATTATTCTCTATTTGATTGTTATTCTTGATCATTTATTATTCTTTCTATCATGGAAGACAAGGTTCTCTGGGTCGGTTAGTACAATAAATATTTTTTATCATTTGTTTAACTCCTCTAAAGTGTCACTCTGTTCAAATTCCTTTCATGTTTTTTTCCGAAGAGGTGGAGAGTGACACCTTACATCCTACTTGAATTCCATGTCCCCTTATATCTGGAATAATATCCTATGTGGCATTTGGTCCATTGAACTCTTCCTTTTTCTTATCAGATAGTTTCTTTCACATATTGCTTCAGGATAATAGTAAGATAACATATTTTGGTAACAAAATAAAATATTCAGATAATGAAACATATTTAAAATAAGAAATACAAAACAATTACTTTCAACAACAAAAATTACTCTGTTAATTTTCAATCCACATTAATGAAAAATAAACAAACAGTGAATGAATGGGTAGTAACTGATGGAAAACATAAGATTAAAAGAATGAATAACAAAGGGTAAAACAATTAACAATCCTATAATTTTTTGAAAAATATTCTAAATTATGAAATGTGTTGAATTACAGAGATTTTTTACATACAGGTAACCCTCATATAACATAGTTTCTTACAACACAGTTTCATTCTAATATGATTAGAAAATTGAGGAAATCCTGATATAACATGGTACTTCTGCAACATGGTTTTACTTAATACATTTAGAAAATTACATTTTCTTTCCTACAACACAAAATATTTTCATTAATATTGTGTTATAGTTTTTTGTGTTCATAGTGTTTTGTGTAAACACTATGGACACATAACTAATAAACACAGAGTACACATATAAAATGCAAAATTACACATAAAAAATTGCATTTTGTGTGTAATTTTAGAAAATATTTTGCTAAAATTAATAAAATGCAATTTTTCTAGTTTGTTGTGAGAGGGATGATATGTAATCTATTTTTGATTTTGATTTGAAAGTGAGTTAATTATAGATCATTGAGTATTTTGTGTTCCAAATGTTCAGTTCTTGGATAAAAAATAAGTTTTTATTCTTCAATAGAGGAATGTGAAATACAAATGACTTTTTTATTCATAAATTATTTTTGGGTATGTCCTAAGGAATGATTATTTTGTAGCAGTTTGATTACAGATTTTGTAAAGAGAGCGGAAGATACAAACTTTAAATGCATAAAAAGCTCAGAAAATGAAGTTGATATTGTTAAAGAAAAACGTGTTCTTGTTCTAAGAAAACAATGATAAGGTAGACATAATTACCGTATTACTTCGAATTTAAGCCGAAGTAGGATTTTAAAATTGGAAAAAATAAAAATGATTTTATAATAGGTACTGAATAATAAGAAACATTTTTATTTACTAATATACATAATAATCTACCTAATAAATTGTAATCAACGATCATAATACTATGTGCATACATAGAGCGTAAAGCAAAAGCCCGAACGTTGGGGAGTGGGAGATCGGGAAAACGTTGGAGAGTGGGAGCTCGGGAGAAATAAGATGTTAAAGTATTCGGTGGAAGCTTGGGAGAAATAAGATGTTAAAATATTCGCTTTGAATTTAAGCCGCATCCAAAATTTTATCTTCAAAAATCCTAATAAAAAGTGCGGCTTAAATTCAAAGTAATACAGTATTAAATGAATGTTACATAGGCTGTATACTTTTCTTTCTTTTTGTTTTACATATATTGTTTTTTGGGTCTTACATATATATTTTTTCTCTCTTTATGTTTCATGTTATTAATATTCTTAATAAAAATTAAGTTTCTTATGTGGAATTAAATCTGGTATAAAAGATCGACGCAACCAACAAGCCAATTGAGATGTTGTCTTGACGTAAAATTGGCGAAAGTGACATTTGAGTTTCTTGTAAAGATTGACAATTGTTTGAAGTTCATATCGGAGGTGGAAGTAGTAGATTTAAGTAGTATTTAAGGTTCGTTTCTTTTGTGAATAATTGATTGTTGATATGAATTGGATTAAACAAGTTTTGTTGGTTAATTACTGTTGCTTTATTAAAGTTTCAATAAAGCATTTATTAACACTTTGTAAGCTGATATTTGAGTTGGATTAAACAAGTTTTGTTGATTAATTGATTGTTGGTTGATATTTGATTTGGATTAAACAAGTTTTGTTGATTAATTGATTGTTTGCTTTATTATGTTTTTGAGTCTAATAAATTGATAGTTTTTTGTTATTTAACTTGTTTGAGAAATTCTTCAATTTATTAGTATGTTTCTAACATCGTTTTTGTTGGTTTAGATCTAACACTTGTTTAATACTTCTAGTTGTAAGTTTTCGGTTTTGTTTTGCTGGTTAAATGTTAGTTTGTTGTTGTTAGATCGTTAATTATTTTTTAGTTAGAATTAGTTTAAGACCTGAGCTCAGGCCGAACTCTGGATTGCAGAGTTGTTAGACCGTTAGGTGTAGTTTAGAATTAATAGTAATTTCATTCATTCTAACCCGCAACTTTGCATGTTAAGTAAAAACTGGGTTGTAGAAGTACTGTATTTTATGAGGGTGTCTGCAATTTTCAAATTGCATAATTGAATGAAACTGTGTTATAGGAGGGATACCTGTATAATTTTAAAACACATCTTATATAAAAAAAATTAAATAGATTACTTACTTTTTGCAATCAAATTCAGCTAGTTTAATCAATACAATCAAGCACCATTCAACAATAGATGTGTTAATACAATCATCCTGAAATATTTAAACAGTATCAATAATTTAAATATAAAAAGAATTATTTTTAAATAATTTATTTAATACACTGTAATTGGTAATATAAACTCTGCTAAATTAGGAACAATAGATTTGTAAAAACAAAGCACTTGAAGCAATAAACTTAAAAAAAATTAAATAATTTAATCAAGAAACATTTTTGATCCTATTACAGATCCTTTTTAGCTTATGTAAAATCGAAAAGAATAGATTTAAATAAAATTCAAACATATTCTAATATGCAGTTTCAAGCCTGCTAAGTAAGATATAAAATTAACATATCATAATGATTTGTTAATTTTATGTCTTACATATTTAAAAATGTTTTCTATTATAGAAAACATTTTTAAATATTATAGCAAAAATTATATACAATAACAATAAATTAATTAAACCTAACTAAGGGAATATTATTTATCAGTTATCTTACTTCAGTTAAGTCTACGTATGTCTGCCTGAATTTGCTATGGAAGCTTGTGATTGGTTAGTTCATTTCAGAATGTTAGTATTAACTTAGTCTAATAAATGCTTTAAATTAATTATTATACAAGCTTCTTGTATTTCAAAGACTAATCAACACTATTAGCAGCTAAGTTTCACTTTATTTTAATGTTACAAACGTTTTCGGCTATTAGGCATCTTCGAAAGATGGCCTAATAGTCGAAAACATTTGTAATAGTAAAATAAAGTGAAACTTAGCTGCTAATAATGCTGATTAGTCTTTGAAATATGAGTATAAGTATAAGCAGTTGTAATTAACAGTTTAAGATTCTTGAAATGGAAATCTGTTGGTTACTTTGGTAGGCTAACTGGTTAAGGCATCAAGATGAATACATGAAGCTTTCAGTTTGACTCCAGACCATTGCAAATTTTATTTTGGGAATTTAGTTAAAAATTCAAATTCAATTAATTAATAGATGGCATCATCTTATCCTAAATTAAAATATTTAATTATTAATCCAATAGATGGTGCACCATAGTATAAATTAATAAATAATTATTAAAATGCAGCGTAGTTTAAAAGCATTACACTAGAGTTAATTTCACTGGTTCAGACTCTCAGATATAACTATAACAGTTTAGAACTTTTAATCTTTTCTGTACCAAAAATGGAAAAAAAAATGATGGTATTAACAAGTCGAATAGTAATAAGTAATTAAGCCAAATTAATATGCAAAAAAATTAAATTATAATATTGCATTTAATTTTCACCAAAATTCTTTGAAATTTTTACAATTTATTATATTTAGTGTTTCCGGGCAAGAATTCCTTCCCGCCCGTTCCCGGGAATTTTTTTCGTTTTCTCGTTCCCAGATCCCGACAAACTTTTCTTAGGAAATCGGGAAAATCGGCTCCTAGAACCCAGTAATCCCTACAATGGGAAATAAAAGTACTACTCAAAATGTGTCTTTTAGAAATTTTTCTTATTTATCGCTATCTAGAGTTACATTGTGTTACAATATTACATGCCACTAGAAATACACATGTGACACCAGAATCAAATAGCACATAACTGGCTAATTTTAGCTCTTGTAAATCGAGCATACTTGATCAAGGAGAACAGAAAACAGTTTGTGTTTACACAGAAAAATATTTATTTTCACACCCAAGATTTGATTACAAAGTCATCTTCAGGTGAACTAACTTAAGGAAATCTAAGATAGTCTTACCTTAATATAACAGTCAAATCCTGGGCTGTGAAAATAAACATTTCTCTGTGTAAACACAACTATTTCTGTTTTCCATGATAAACAGTTTCCATAAAGTAACTGCCGATACTATCAACACATTCGATCAATTGTTTGCAGTTTGTTGATAGTTACATTATGTGATATACGTAAAATCTCAGTGTATACTATAAGTTTGGTTAAATAAAGTTTGTATTAATTACATTGTTTATATTTGAGAAAAACCTAATGTAACAGAAATTCCAGTCAAATGATAATGTAGTGACCCTTTAGCTCTCAGAGCAAGATATGCACTAGTCATGAAATTTCAGTCTATCTTCATTTAGGAAATTTTATTTAATCATTTTTTGCATCGACCTTTTATATATATAGGAGTGTCTCGAAACCTCTGAAAGATTGTGCTGGGTCCACGAACCTCGTTTGCCCCATCTTCTCTACGGCTTTTATTAATATTTACAGTTATAGCCATTATTACAGATGATTAACGAAAATTGAATAAAAAAGATTATTTCGGGAATTCTTGAGAATTCTCGGGAAATACGATTTCCCGTTCTCAATTCCCGAAGGTTCCAAAATGTTGGGAATTTGGAAAAACTAATTATATTTACTGTATATGTAAAAACAAGCTCTAATTCCAAAGTGGAAAAATACTAATTTATTAAAGAAGTACTTTCAACTTCACAAAGTTGTCATCAGCTTTTTTAAAAACAATCAGTTTTTAAAAAGCTGATGATAACTTTGTGAAGTCAAAAGTACTTCTTTAATAAATTAGCATTTTTCCATTTTGGAATTAGAGCTTGTTTGTACATATACAGTCATTATATAAATGGAAGATTATATATACATTATTATTATATTTTTTGTTCTTTTTTTAACAGTGTTTTGTTTCAAATTTTATTTTTTTTAGAAATTTTCATTTTATATATTAGATCAATCCAATGAAACAATTGATATTTTTGAATCTAATTGGATTATAGCTGATCTCTGAATAAAGTAAGCCATGAATGAAGAAAATCAGACCATATCTAAAATTTTTAACTGCTCAGATTTATCTAACTCTTCCTTAGGATTAGCTCATCACCTTGAGTTTTGGTTTGAAAACCTTTAGATTCAGCAACTCTATATATAACATAAATTTCATCACTTTATTGATTTAAAAAAATCAATAAAAAACCAATTAATATGCAAATTTTGATTAATGAATATTAATTATGTCATATAATTAATTCAAAATTTACATAAATTTATTGAAATATTGTTATTATTATTAATAATTCAAATTTATTGACATGTTTATTCCTCATTTAAGTATTTTTTTTTTTTATTTTAATACCGGTATTTTATAAATTTTCTATTTTATATAAAAAAAATATATGAAAACCATCTCCTCTCATACATAAACAGCTATAATATTATTTACTTTGCTCTAATTGAATCTGAAATGGTTTAGATTGGCCTCACTCACTATATTACACTTCCAAAAGTCTTATATGCTTGGCAGGAAAAGAATGACTGCAGTAAAACAATAAAAGTGCTATGTCCATTTTAATGGCATTTCTTTATTTACATTAGTATTTTCTTTTTGTTTTTTGACAAGAATACAATGAAAATGAAGTAAAAAATCAATGATAAATAAAAAACTAAAGGGGCATAGTAACAACTATGCCACAAGCTACAACATAGAACTACAACTGTCATTATTTCATGGCACTATCTCACTAATTCTGTCATTAAATTATTCTGTGAAGAACAGTTGACATAGTTCTATGGTATAGGTTGCAGCATAGTTACTTATTTGCTACTGTGCCCCATATTTTTATTCGTATTAATTTTGAAGTAAGTTTAAATCTGTAAATTAAAAGTAAAAATCCAATTCATTTACATAATAAAGATTTTCTTTCTGTAATTAGGTCTCTTAAATAAAAGATTTTATAAGGGAATTATTTTTTCAAACTTATTTCCAAATCTAAGATAAATCTGCATTTTTTGGAAAGATGTGTTGGCAATTGGGAATTAGCATTAAAGAAAATGCAATTCTAGAAGATCCTATCTTAGTTCAGGGCTAAGACATGATCTTTTATAGTTAATGCTAATTCCCAATTGGAAACAGATCTTTCCAAAAATACAAATTTATCTTATTTTTTCAAGCCTATTTCTGAATCTAATTCTCTTATAAAATCATCTAAGAGACTTAATTACAGAAAGAAAATCTTCATTATATAAATGAATTTGATTTTTACTTTTAATTTGCAGAACAGATTTAAACTTACTTTACAGTTAAGTTAAATTTCTTTTTCTTTTTTATTCATTTTAACTTTCTAATAGTACTGTATCAAAGGGTTAAGGGATAGAAGGTTGAAACTTATTTTGTTATAAATAGGACTCTATATGCTATCTAATGATGTATTATTTATTACTCTACAATTATTAATTTCAAAAATTAAGTATTCAAAATGCAACAACTTTTTGTTGCATCTGTGCTCCAGACATTACCTTTTACCAAATGCAGTGGAAAAATGTAGTCCTACATCAAAATATTGCCTATTTTAATGAAATTAAGCAATATTTTGATATTATATATAATATTTTTTAAATTTTATAGTTCATTCTATAAAAATTAATTTTTTTAAAAATTTCAGTAATTAACATATAATCAAAACAACATAAATATCCAAATTCTTAACTTAACTGCTATTTCTAATTTATCTAATAACCAAACACTATCAGCCGGAAATGTTTTTATTTGTTTTATTAATTAAATTAAAGTAATTTTAAGACTGCTGATAGTGCTTGGTTATTAGATAAACATAAATATAGTAATCTAGAATAAAAGAAGGGAAGCAAAAAGTTGATTTTCTGAAAAATATTCAATCAAATAAATTTTTATAAAAATCTTTAACAATAAGAAATTTTTTCCAGGAAATATTTAGGAACTATCATCAGAAACTAATTATGATCCTTTTCAAAAATCTAAACACACTGCAATAAACCAATTAAGACTAACCAAATTGTAATTTTAAAATTCTATTATTTGTTTTGATTTATCATATGCAGCATATCACATCAGTAGCCTCAAGTGGTAAATGATCTTGAGTGGCATACACTATTAATAGCATGCAACAGTTTAATATCATGCAAACTTTCTAAATGCACCTAACAAGGCAACTTTGTAATAATCTAATGCCTGTTATAAGCCAAATTTCATCTTATTATTGAAAATAACCTTCCAAATCTTAACTAACATCTAAAAAACAACTAGATATATCAACACAGTAAAAAAAACTATTATTTGTATTCTGAAAGATTACCTCTAGAAAAAGTTATCACATGTAATATCAAAACATCTAAACCAATCATAATGGGGATTAAAATAATGTATAGTTCTGTTTATTAGCATACAATATTTAATGTCAATTAAAAGAAAGACATTACTTTTCCGATGGTTGTTGTAATACAGTAAAAATACAATTCTGAAAATCTAATAATCAATTTAATTTTTGGAAATTTAATTTAAACATAAATTTATTATATTCTATTTATTTTCATAGCAAAATAATAAAATCCTTTTATTGATTTTTATATATACAGAATAAGCAAAAAGTTCCATATTCTAAAAACATACAAGTTACATGGCATCATTAAACCCTGATGTAAAAATGTGACTAGATATATGGAAACAATAACTTTTGCAGAAATTTAATAAATATGCAGGTAGCTTCTGATTTATGAGTTCCTGGATTTGTGAGTTTTTCAAATGTGAAATATCAAAAAGAAATTAAAAACATGAACATCAATTATAATAAATAAATTCTAAACATTCATAAAAAGCATTTAAAGCCACATAAATAGGTACACAATACAAATAAATTTATTGCAGAAACTCTGTCATCTGCTATGAAATCGAAAAATTCAAAATGGCAGGCTGAGAAGTGAAGGTAGTGCATCATTTGTCCAGCTTGATTTTACTAGCAAATTAAGTAAATAACTTTCATTCCCAGATAGTGTTTAAGATAGCAGTTCATTTGTATAAAAGCTCATTTATTTATCTATTAATAAAATTCTTTAAAATTTAAGTGGTATAAATTCACTTAAATTACTTAATTCACTTTAAGTAATAATTTCTTTATTATTATAAATTGCTTGATATTAAAGATCATATTTTCATTTCTTTAGATAAATCATTGTTTAATCATAAAGTTCTGATTTTTTTATCTTAATTTCATTATGGTCAAATTTCATTGTTAAGAATAGAATCCCTTTTAACATATATCTATAAGAAATTGATTCTTGGAGTCAGGGCCAATGAGAGGGGGTGAAATCTGAAACTTTTGTCATGGGCCCGGCATCGAAAAGGGCCCAACCATTGGGTCCTGACATGTCACATAATGTGTCCGATAGTTCACAGGCTGCTGCCAGAGTACCCAAAACAGTTGTGCCAAAATAAACTATTTTATATGTAGCATGGTATGTAATGTATCAAATTTTGAATTTATTGTTCACTTTTTAAAATAAATTCTTAACGTTTTATATGGCTTTTTTTATTAAACCAAAGTGATGCACTTTTTTAAGTGGGACCCAGACCCCAGACTTGTCATGGGCCCAAAAATTTCTCTCGGCGGCCCTGCTTGGAGTTCTTATTTTATAAATTCATTCCAGGAATGAATTAATTCATAAAGTCCAGAACTACCTGTATTTTATCATAGAATATATGCTTTTCTAAAATGCATGTTATAAAAATATGTACTTTCATAACATGTTATAAGCAAAGATCATGACTATTAAATTTTGTATTTCATATAAAATACAGTATTTAATAAATATCATTTGCAATAAATATTTAATATTGATGATAATAAAATACAATATACGTTGTATAATATTTAAATAATAATAAACTGACGAATATTTAAACTCACTTCATAATGTAATGGAGTCAAAGATTTTAGCACAATATAAACAAGAGGATGTATATCTTCTTCCAATAATATTTCATCTTTCTTTGTTAGCTAAAATAAGATAAAATTCTTATTAGTAATTTTAGTAATTCATTTTAGCATTATTTCATAATACTTGTGTATTTTGATATACTGAAAATATTTGTAAATTTTCATTATTTTTTTATATATTTTTGATTCCTGACTATTTTTCAGTATATATCTTTCATTTGAAAAACACTTTCAGTGAAAAATAAATTTTACTATAACTTTCTCCATTAGGTTGATTTTAATATTTAACTTCTCAACTATTAAACAAAGATCACAGAAATTTATTAGTTATTAGATAAAAATAAAATATCAAAATTTACTAAAACTTTACAACTAAAAATTACATATTTATAAATATCAAAAGTTTTATTTCATAAATTCAAATAATAATAATAATAATAATATAATTCAAACCTTCCTGTTTGACCCCTAAAATACAGATAAAACTTGTAATCCTGTAAAAGCCAATCCCAAATTCCAAGTATCAGAACAATATGACATTATTGAAATAAATAGATGCTGCAGCAGAGAATAAGCACCTTAATTTTGGAACAGTAAATTTTAAAAAAAATTTATTGTTAATGTAAAGGAGAGTCAGTAACTAAGTTATAAAAGTTGATACCATGGAAATCATAAGAAATAGCTATTTGGTACCACTGTTCATTTTTTCACATAATCCACCTATATTTGCACACTTGTCTCAGCTCTGCATGAATCCATGCAATCCTGCAGCATAGACCTCTTTCAGCTGCTGTTGGAGCCATAAGTGCCCCTCCCATTTGAAATGTTGGCCTGTCAAATGTGTTTTCAGAGAACCAAAAAAGTAGAAGTTTCTGGATGTGAGGTCCAGACTATAGGATGGATATTCCACACTCTCCTACTACAGTTTCTCCACCTCTGCCCTAGTCATTTGGACTGTATGCAGTCTGGCATTGTCATGATGGAGTAAGATGCTGCAGGACAGTAGCTAGGACATTTCCAGTAAATTACATCATGAACATTGCCTAACACCTCATAATATAAAATGGCATTGACATTGGCATCCTTTAATTGGAAATGGGCCAGCAGAATTCCGTGCATCCCAAAATACGATCAACATGACTATATCAGCCAAGGTTATTGTCTTGAACATCTTGGCCACCAGCAACTAGAGATTTTTCCAGTGTATGGAAGTCCATTCGGATTGAAGTTAGTAGTGGTGTACTCACAACTTATCACCAATGACAATCCAGATCAGCATATCCTATCTCTCTGTGGTATGAAGCAGATGCTGCAAGGACAGGTCCATGCATACTAGGTTTTGTTCCTCTGACACCCACATACATACTTTATGAAACTTCAGATTATTGTGCACAATACTTTAGGCCAAACTATGCAAGCAATCTATATTACTTACTATTGCATTAATGGTGATTCTCCTGTCAGCATAAATCATTGCATCAACATACCTCATAATTGCAGCAGTTGCAATCTCCACAGACCAATCCAATCAATCTTCATTGATGACTTTCATGCAGCCATTGGCAAATTTCTCCACTTAATTGTGAGTGGCATATCATGATAATGTAAGCTGCCCATATACAGAAACAAGTTTGTTACAAATATTGTTCACAGCAATTTCTTTTTGCCTACAAAAACTGCACAACAGACTGCTGCTCTTCAATCATATACTCTTCAACATAGATGTCATGTTGTTGCATGCATGATGTCACCTGCATCTATCATAGGAGATTTTGAATGTTTCCCTCCTGGAGCTCAAGAGTTGCCCTTATATATTGTAGTCAGCACTTCCATGCCTATGCTGTCAGACTCCTATATGCATCTGTAACTTACTTACTGATTCCCCTTCATAAATGGAAATTTAAAATTCAGTAAAAATAAAACTCAAAGCCAATATAGAAAGTTATAGAATTGTTATTCTTAGTTATTGTGATATTATTCAATTTCAGATTCATTTACTGATATCATTTTTATCTTCAACATGATCACAATAATTGATAAGGGCTTAAATGTATAACTCTCTCACTCACAAACACACAAAAAAAACATTCATATCATCAGCTAAAAGATACCTAATATTTAGAATCATTCTGGAATTTTTGGAACCATTTTAGCAGAATTCATTGAAAGGTTGAGAATAACTTCAACCACTAATATCTTTAAGTGCATTTTTCAAAAAATGTTTCAGATAAAAGTTTTATATTTTTTTTTTGCATAGAATTGGAATATGCAAAAAAAAAAAAAAAAAAAAAAAAAAAAAAAAAAAAAAAAAAAAAAAAAAAAAAAAAAAAAAAAAAAAAAAAAAAAAAAAAAATGGTGATTTCCATTTAAAAATATTGAATTGACCTTTGGACAGCCATCAGCAGTACTATTTATAATAAAACAGATACTGCCATCTTGTGGCTTTTTTGAAACCAAATAACTTGTAAAATATTTTTTCATAGAATGCATGTTTTCAAGATATTTGATTGTTCTGGAACATTTGAAATTCACTACATATAAATATAGAGAGATTATCAGAAAAATGTTTTGAAATATTATAAAAAAGCTTATAAGCCTATGAAATATTTCAAATCTACTACATCTAAAAAGAAGTTTGATATAGAAGAGGAGGTTTTTGAATTCAATTCAATTCTGTTTCTTCTCATGATTAGTAATATTTCTTTGCAGAAATTTCATTATAAATTGAAAAAAGTTGTAATTCTGTTACAAAATGCAAGTTTCTAATTCATCATGGTTTTTTTTTAAAATATCTGAATGATTTAAAATAAAATTTGGTAATTTATCAAATATCAATAATCTAAATGAAAATGAACTCTGTAATTACATTATATATAAAATTTCTTATTAACTTCAAATATTTGAAATTTTAAATAGTAAAATATCTTTTTAAATAGAAATCATTGATTTTCATTAATAAAAACTTTGAATATAGATGTGATCTGAATTTTAAATATCAGATTATTTACATCTTAATATCAATATTCAATATTTATTTACAAATATAGAATGTATATAGGATTATATAAATTTAAATTTTTACTCACTTTATTTGGTGACATTATTTTAATATCTTGATTGGAATGTTCTGAAGTATAATTTATTAAAATATTTCTGAAGTTATCAAAATCTAGTAATTCATACATACATTGTAACATTTTCACAATTCTATTTTCTACATTTTTTATAACAAATGCTATTGAAACATTTTCAGAATATGAAAAATTATGATTATATACAGTATTAACTAAATTACTTGTAAATGGGAAAATAAGATTTTGAGCAGAATTTTTTCCTTCTTTGATTAAATTCTTTAAAATTTCTAAAGATTTTTTCAGTGATTCTTCTAGTAATAAAACAATTTTAAAAGATGGCAATGATTCTACTGGAAATGACTCTTCTCTTAAATTATGATCTTGCATATTTAGACTCAATTCAGTTAGAAACATATTAAATAAATTATTTTTATCAGTTTTTAATTCTTTTGAGTAAGATGGCATACTATTCAAAAAACTATCTTGGTCTTGCCCCAATAAAGTATTATTTTCTTGTTTCTTTTTTTCTTTGTTAGTATATTCATATATAGTAGAAAGAAAAAAATATTCCTCCTCAAATAATGAATTAAAAGTAAGAAATTTCATCTTTGAATATTCTGAAATAAAATAAAATTTAATATAACTATTATAGTATGATGATAACTTATTTATTATTGTTTTTAAGTAAAATTAAGAGATCTAAAATAATATAAAATCAGAATTCATATCAGTGCCATTCAGTTAAACAAATGGGTCTTTTCTAGTCATGTGAGTGAGGAAACTGGCCATTATGCTATGATGTACTATATATGAAGAATCTAATTTTGCATTTTCTTTATTTTTACTAATACTATTACTACTCTCATTAATTTTCATATATCATTTCATAATCAAATCTCATCCATTATTTACTCATAAATTGGCCATGACATTGACAGTGACCATCTTTGATTACACTGAACTTAAAATTATAAAAAAAGAAACTATAAAATTATAAAAAACTAAAAAAGAAGTTTCCTGGCCATTTGTTACATAATTTATCTTATCTCATAAATGTTTTTTATCATCATATGATTGCTAAATATGCTTATCATTTTTGATCATCCAGTATAATCTTCATTCAAATGTGGACTTTCTTACAAAACAAAAAGAAATGCACTGCACTTGAGATTTTAAGATTTCCTGTCCATCTTTTGGGCCAATAATCTCCAAAAGCAAACATTACTAAATTCAAGTATGTCTTCAATTAGACAAATTATAATCTTATTTGATTCCTAAATGGATAAACTGAGAATATCTAGCCAAATTTCTGACATTCAATTAAAGTTGATAAATTGAAAGTTAGATAAACAAAATTGATGAAAATGATTTGCAGAATAGTTAAGATATAATAATGTATTTTAACTATTTTCTTACTTATTCATTAGGGGTAAAAAATGAACAGTAAAGAAAGTGTAATGCATATCTTACCTTCTTTTAAAGCTTACAATTAGCATTAACTTCTCAAAATTTTATATAATTTTGAAAATTTCATAAACCACATTTGTTATACTGCTAAAACTGTATTGCACTATTATGAATAGCTCTCACATTAATCTATTTTAAAAACAAATAGTTTAGGTTTTTATAATCATCAAGGATAAAAAGAACTGACTTACGTATTTTTGATTCTAATTTTAATTTATAGCAGTTTTCTTTCTCAGATTTTTTAATACCATCATCACTACTATTTTTGGAAATCTTTGATGCATCTTCAGTCCTTTCAGAAAATAAGCAATTATTTAAGATTTTGAATTAAAATATATATGAATTGGAGTTATTAAATATTTTAATTTTAAAAACTGTTTTCAATAATAATACAGATATTCCTCAGTTTACAGATATCCAACTTTCATAAATTCAACTTTATATAAAATATTTCCCATAATTTCTTTTTACAATACAGAAAATACACAGATAATGTACTGTATATTTGTAAGTTATAAGTGCAAATAAAATAGTTTCTTGCAAATGAATAGAGTATAAAAAAACAATAAACAGTTTATTCACTTATGCTACTTCCTAGTGATTGCATCAGATAAAAAACAGATTTTTTTTTCATAAATCTACACAAATTTTAAATAAATTATCTAAAGATTAAATTTGTTTTGCCTTGTTATCTAGCTGTCTCTCAAGCTTTTTATCACATAATATAGAGTAAGCAAGGGAATGCAAATAAACAAACAGTATGATTTTTAATTATAATTAATTACATTATGAAGAACTGAACTAAAAACTATCCTATAATAATTTGAACCTATTTCTTCAATTTTAATTTTGGATATTATATTTAATTAAAAAATAAAATTACCTTCAACACCTTTAAGTCTAATTATTTGAAAATATGAGTTACAGGGTCAGAATTAATAAAAATTAATTTTTTCCTGACTAAACTCACTTGATAATGATGTCACAATATATCTACATAATGATATCAGTGGTCCAAACTGAGATCTTGTAAACTGAATTAAAGAAGATTAGTTTCTTTTTGATGAATTATCAATGAAAATACGAAAATAAATCTTAACAACAGCTCAAATTCAAGCGAAGGATTGATGTATTTATTATTTGCTAAAGATCTTTCAGCTTAAAAAAGCCATCTTCAGTAACATGCGGCAAAATAAGTTACAAATAGAATAAGCAATAATTTAAATATATGAATGTTTACAATAGAATAAAATAAAGCTGTTAAAGAACAAATACAAAAATTATAAAATATATACATAAGAAGAAAGAAAAATAAAAATTAAACTAAAAATATATAATTGTAAAATATAAGACAAATTATTTTGTTTATAATGTGTCCCAAGAAGGTGGGATGGCTTCAACGGGTTGTCATTAATTACATAACGTTTTTACGATATTGTTTATGCAAAGAGCCTCAGCTAACTTAATTTCAGATATATTATTAGTAGGTTGTATAACTTTAAGACTATCCCAATAAATATTAATGTTATGTTCATAGAAAGCCTTAGCAAGTGCAGTGTTGAGCCTAATATTTTGTATATCATATTTATGCTCATTAATTCCAATTTCTAACAAGCAGATTGTACTACCCACATATACTTCATTTCTATCAAGATCACTATTGTATATTGATATTAGATATACACCTGCCCTTTGTTTCATTGATATTGGAGACTTAACATTTTTTAAGCAATTATAGGTAGTTAAATACTACCTTTTAATAGACTAAATGTCTATTAAAAGGTAGAATTAAATTCCTTTCTTTCAAGGCTTTCTTTATCGGTTGGATGGCATCGGTAAACGGTATAGAGAAAAATCCCATTATTTTGTCAGGCAGGATTATTTTATAGGTCATGGGATGCATTAGGTGTATAAGATATTGAGTTAAGAGTACCATAAATAAATGATGGTGTATAGCCATGTTTGATGGCTTGATCTAAAATCCATTTAAACTCACTATCTTTACTTTCCACGTCACTATAGTGAGTCATTCGTTTTAAAAGAAAACGGAAAGCTGCTATTTTACAATTAAAAAGATTGGAAGACCATTTTGGAATAAACAGTGGGGCATATGTATGTTTTCTAAACACTTTGGTAGATATTGCAGCATTATAAATTCTAATATCAACATCTAAAAAGTATATGTTAACATTCGAATGTTGCTCTAAGCTTAAATGTAAACTTAATGCTTCATTGTTAAACAACCTTGGAAATATGCCATAGATAGAGAAAAAAACACGAGCTTTTATGTAACTGGGAAATATACGAACTATAGCGCTCTTAATACTACTTAATTCCATAAAATGAATTTTATTCTGTTCAGTTTTATTTTGTTTATGTATACATATTTTTGTTTATTTTAATCTAATTTTCTAATTCTGTATATTTATGTCTGTATCATATTCCCTCATGCATTGTTCCTTATTTGTATTATTATTATTATTATTATTATTATTATTATTATTATT
>AYEL01067858.1:0-17329 GCA_000484575.1 Olivierus martensii
ACAAATGTTCAGAACTTATTCAGAACACGTTGCTGGAACAAAGCTATAGATATACCACATGAATGTGGTCTTCATCGAAGCGATCTTCGCAGATCACATGGAGAAGAGGTGTAAATACTTCGAACAGGTCTGAATATGGCGGAACTTCCGGTGAACTGATCAAATTGGTCTACGAAGTATTCTTTAGCGGCATTTCGAACACGGTCAGTGGTTCTCAACCTTTTTTTCTGTTGAGGAACACAATTTTAAAATTTGGCGGCACACCTAAATATTTTAAATAATAATTTAGATATGGCAACGAATTTTTATTAATAGTTTATTATATTTATTCTTATTTATTACATTCATATTACAGACATGCTTGTACTGTACATGGGATTATTAAATGGCTTATTAAGTTACAGCGCCACCTGCAGATTTTGTCTTTTTAGAGAAACTATAATTTTCATTTAATTTTTATTCCTTAATTTTTAAATTTTGAATAACGACAAAAAATTTTGACTGTCGCAGAAATTCGACGGTTAGATTTTTCTAACGATACCCTATTTAGAGGATTAGATTTTTGTAACGATACCCTATTTATAGGAATCGATCCATGACTGGACTGCAAAAGGGATATCTAGCCAACCACGTTTCATTATTAATATATATGATTCATACAATTACATAACATATAATTCTTATAATTCATACAAATCATTCTTAATTTTTCGCGACACACCGTCAAAGGTTTGTGACAAGTGGTTGAGAATCACTGGTCTAGATAATACTAGATATCAAAAATGAAAAAATCTTTTTCCTTACCTTGATGTAAGATCCATTTTCATCGTCGTAACCACAGTTTTGTGGACTTCCCTCTTTGCCTTCAATCTTGATGGTCTCTAAACCCAGATACCACACTTCTGGATATTGTTTCACTTCCGTTCGCTCGAAAGCATTAAGTCGATTTGCATAGTATTTCAGAACCTCTTTAAGAAAGGAATCAAATATCTTTGTTTCAGAACATCTTGTATTTAGACTGAAGTCACATTTCAGATTATGATCATTCTAGTGTTAATTTTAAAATATACTTACCATTTGGCATTAATGGAAGTCTTCTACCATATAAATCTTTCCGATGGAAGTCAGGTGAAGTTGAACACTTGCTATTTTGCTGAGGACTACCAGAGGGCGAAACGCATTCGGGAGTGGCTGTTGAATCACTGCCTACATTATAACTACTTCGACTACTAGTGCCCAGTACTGGCAACGATGTGATGACTGTTAATGTCCCCGAAACTTTATCCCCACTACGAGAGGTGCTGGCTTTGGAAGAAGGCAGCCTTTGCACGGAGATACTAGGCAGACTGGTCGATTTATCCAAGCGAGATAGAACACTATGTCGTGACAAACGTTGAGTTAATGATGCAAGGGCCGCCACTGGACGAGATTTACTCGCTTGGAACTGTTTGACAATAGCCCTACCCAATTTGGCCATTGGATCACGGTGGGAAAGAGTGACATGATCCTGCAAAAAACATGCAGATTAGGAATTTTACAAAAAAAAAAACTATAAAATAATCATATTTTCAAAAACTCATAATTAAGATATACTGAATCATTTTAATTCAAGCATACAATATTGTGATATAATTTATATTTCAGTTACTGAAATAATAATTTTCTGAAACTTATCTAAATTATTATTCAATAAAATTGAGATTATATTTCTAAATACAGTACTGATAAAAATTACATTAATTGAAATTATGAGATAGAATTTTTAAATTTATAATTGTTTAATAATATTTTGATAATACTGCAATGCATGGGCTGGTAGCATTAAACATCATTCACGAGAAGGGAAATTTTAGAAACCCGAACTCCCGATGCCCGACAAAAAAAATCAACTACATCCAACTACATCGACTAGGAATCTGTCTCTAGTACTAGATTCTCTAGTCCCTAGATATATCAATATATAGTAGCGCATTCCACCGCCATATTATATCCTCTTCCGATCGATAATCACGGATAACTTTATGGAAAGTAAACCACAATGTTATATATTTTTTCTATTTTTGTATTTATAAAATTAGAAAAGAAATATAATATTATGGCTTACTTTTCATAAAGTTACCTGTAATTATCATAATGTTATATATTTTTTCTAATTTTGTATTTATAAATTAGAAAAGAAATATAATATTATGGCTTACTTTTCATAAAGTTACCTGTAATTATCGATTGGCATGAGGATATAAAATGGCGGCGGAATGCTCTTCTCTATATATCTAGGGACTCTAACTAGTACGTTTTACCCATGGTTTTACCAAATCCATGAGTGTGGATGTATCTGTACTCCTTGAAGTGTGGTCTATATTGCACTGTCAATTTTTAATTATTCATAGTGTGTATGTATAGAAAATAAAGTTATTCTTTAATCCAAGGGAACTGAATCACTACAATATTAATTATACTTAATTATAATTATAAGTGTATATATATATGTATAGAAAATAAAGTTCTTCTTTAATCCAAGGGAACTGAATCACTACAATATTAATTATACTTAATTATAATTATAACTGCAGTTATTCTATGGATTATTTTCACATGTCTATAGCACTATTAAATTCTTTAATTATGTATAGATAATAACATATTGCTGCATTACGAAATGTAAAAACAATCATTTCCATTATGAAAAAAATAAAGAAGATATGGTATTTCGTTTGACTGATTGTTAACTTTTTGATACTTCAATCGCAATATACACTCAGATAAGAAGTATTGGAATTATTTAATATATTTTGTTGGGATTGAACTAGCTATTAAATGATGTTAGTCAATAGAATGAATCCCAAATAATCAATATAATGAATCCGAAAAAGAAAGCTGAAAATCATCCCAGGATCCTTCAGATAGAATGCAAAATTTATTGTACAAAGCAAATCTATCAAAATCTAATTTAAATCTTCGGAGAGAGCTTCTCATATATTCGAGAAGCCAGCTTAAATTAAAAGCATTGCGTAAAATCAAAGATAAACATCCAATACAGATTGAGTATCACCAATCTGGAAATGGTTGGGACCGGAAGTGTTTCGGATTTTTGATTTTTCTGGTTTTGGAATACATATGGTGGAGTTGAAGAGTAGTAAAAAAATTTACTTTCAGAAAAATTCCTTTTTATTTGACTTAAAGAGCTAGAGCAGTGGTTCTTAACCTTTTTTGCTCCATTCTTCCTTTTCAACTTAGTTCAATATGTATAATTCACTCCCTTCCCAAGATAGTCTAATTCAAAAGATGTATTTTGGATTCTTTTCTTATCTATATGAAAATTTTTCCCCATTAAAATTAAATAAAAAATATTATTAATGATAAACATTATGGTAAAAAAAGTTTATAACGGACATTTTATTTTATTTCATTAGTGATTCCGATTTCTCCCTGAAACACTAAAATTCCCCCTGGTTGAGAACCACTGAACTAGAATATAAATGCATCAAACAATGAACAATTTAACATCTTTGGAAAAATCCTATTCGAAACACTGCAATAGGATTAACATTATCAGACTTTTTTGACATTTTTTTAACGATATACTGTATAAACAATATGACAGAAAATAACTAGTCACAGATGATTCATACTTACAATGTAAAACGATTTACAAAATCACGAACAGTGCGCTACTATTACGTCATCTTTCACTGTAAATGCGAAGTTAAGGATTTCGAAGTGGGATACTTAACTCAATCTGTAATGCAAATTATTTTATTACCTAATCTAACCTAACCAAGCTTACCTAAGAAAGATGTATGCTACACATTTTTTTCAGAATATGTCATTTTTCCATCATATTATGTTTGTTAATTGGTAAATCAATTTATGTCACTGAATCGACACAAGAGACATAGTCAGACATTTCTGAACCCGCTGTTGCCAGGCCATCATTCTCGATGGAATCAGTTGAAAAATTGAAGGAGCCACTGAATCGACACAAGAGACATATGTCAGACATTCTGAACCCGCTGTTGCCAGGCCATCATTCTCGATGGAATCAGTTGAAAAATTGAAGGATGGAAATCAACAGTCTGCACTCGGATCTCTTCTAAAAAAAATGTGGAAATGTTTCTAAAATCGATTTCGGATCTTGATGAAAAATAAATCTTATCTTAAAGCTCTGTAACCATTTGATTTCACAAAATAATCGAATTGTGTAATTATTAATTAATAATTTTCGAATCTATCCCAGATTTTGAACAAAGCTATTATAATTTAATTTCAGAAGGAATTAAAATTTTGAGGAATTGATACTTATTCATTTTTTCCCGAATATATCGATTTAGAAAGGGCTAGCTTTCAAAGTAAATTAATCTTCGACTTTTATGCAATGCAAATATCAAAAACTCCAAGAAAATAAATTCGTCAGCTAGATTGAGGAATGGAAAAAGCTGTTTTTATCTTTTGATTATTCATTTTTTCCCGAATATATCGATTTTGAAAGGGCTAGCTTTCAAGGTAAATTAATCTTCGACTTTTATGCAATGCAAATATCAAAAGCTCCAAGAAAATAAATTCGTCAGCTAGATTGAGGAATGGAAAAAGCTGTTTTTATCTTTATTTGAACTCTTTTTTAATGGAAAGCTGAAGCGATTCCATGGAAACGTGAAGAACCCGGGATTGAACTCAGACTTCATATTTTAAAAATTTAAATGAGAAGAGAAAGCCGGCCTGCTAATCCTGATCTTTTATAATCTGGCTGATTGCTCCACAGGCTTAGCTAGACTCTGGTACGATCTGGAATGGCCCGCCATGTAATAATCAGTCAGAAAATGACTGGCATAAAAAAAATAAGTTGATTCAACAGATCAATCCCAGTAATATCTTGTTCCCATTAAATACTATACATGTATCTATGGTCATAATATCACATCGACAAAAACATGCTGAATATTTTTATAGGTCATTTATTTAATTTCTGTTTCCATATTTGCAAACTAATTTCCAGTCGTTTTATAGCATATACCTGTCACGAATAATCTCAATGTAATTTCTGATATACGAAGAAATCTTAAATTTTTAAAGAAATATTTAAATACAGTACTTGAGCAAATAAAATAACATGTAGTTACTCATAATAAGGTCGGTTGAACCAGATTATGGATGTAAATTGAGGACAGTTTTTTTTCCATAAAAAAGTTCTGTGGAGTGGAATCCGAGAATCGATTTCAGTTCTTTCAAGCTGTAAGTTAAAGTTGTTTTTCAAGACAACTGACTGCCTGAGTCTTATCATTACAACTTATAAATATTTGAAGAATGATTCTGTTGTTGTAGTAACAATCTCGTATATAGAGAATGAATTAAAAATCCCTGTTTTATTCAGCAAAATTGTATTCATTTATTTCATTTAATATTCATGAATTAAACTATTTGAAAAGAAAGTATAAAAGAAGATATGGTACATAATTTATTCTAGTTATGCCATTTTGAAGGCAGACATTTTCAAGTGGATCTAAACGATATATGTCTTCATAAATTAATTATCAATAGTTTGAATATTTTCTTGACTCTAATCGTGAAAATGATTTTCTTATATAGCTTTTTTACAGTAATTTTTTTAATTTAAAAAACTTCCATTAACCTGTAGTTACATGTTATCCAAAATGGCGTTACAATATCACCTTTTACAATTAAATTAAGAAATAGCAGATGCATTCCGCTATGCTCACGATTGAAATTTATGAAATGATTAAAAAAATAAAATTATCATCACAAATATAAAATTCTATAAGTTAAATACAGATATCCCTCGCTATACGCGAGCTCACGCGTTTTCGCTATAACGCGATTTTAAAAAGTAAATTAACTTTTTAAATTAAAAAAAAAAATTGTTTAAAAATTCTCATGTGGATGAACTGCTCGAGTACTGCTCAACAGAAATCAACTAATGAAGAGATTCTAGAAATAGAAAATAACATGAATGATGAAAGTCAGGAGCCCTTTGTCGCTGAGACCATCAAACAACTTTTGACATAACAAATAACTGGATTTTTTAAACATATTGACAATGCTGTCAGAATAATTAAAGAAAATGATCCTAATGAAACTAGAAGCGCCAAATTTGCGAGAGAAATTCAGAATTTTTTTACTTGCTACAAAGAACTTTAAGAGAGAGAGGAAGAGAATGCTGCCTGTCAGCTGAGTCTCGACTGTTTCATTAAAAACATTGAAGATCATCAACATATAATCCCAAAGACTTCAAGAAAGCAAGAGAATGATGATCCAGACTCATCAGACTCAATCCATTCAACACTGAACTGAAAACTGTCAGAATTATGTAATATTTAGTTATTTATGACTTGTATTGATTAAATTCGTTCATCCAACCATTCATTCATTAAATTTTAATGTTTTTTTTATAAGTTTAAATAATTCATTCGTTAAAATTTGATCTTTTGTTCACAGGTATCAGTTAATGTTTTTTTTATAAGTTTAAATAATTCATTCGTTAAAATTTGACCTTTTGTTCACAGGTATCAAGTTTTCATTTTTTTTTAATCCTTCTGGAGAAACCCCTATCCCTATCTCACCCATGCTAAATTCAACTCACTTTATTCGATTTCGTGTTACGCGATTATTTCATAGAACCAATTAATCGCGTAAAGCGAGGGACACCTGTATTGCAGAAATATGATTATACAGTATATGGGGAATGCATGAGTTAAAATTCATTTTCCGCCGTTTACTATTCATGAAATATATCATATCTGAACTGAATTTTAATATTAAAATAAAATTCGAATGATATTTATAATTGTAAAAGTATCCAGTCAGTCAGTTTAATTCAGAATTAATTAAACAGATGTTTTTGAATCTCATGTTTTAACTAATTCAGAAAGGAAAAACACTTTTTCCTTCAAGATAACTTGTCTACAAACAAAAAAAGTCATCTGCAGGCAAGTTGTATTGAAGGGAAGAAGAAGTTTTTCTTTTCTTTTCCAGTGTTAAAACTTTTCATGAATGAGAGACAAAAACATCTGTTAACACATTTGACTAAACAGGCAATTAAAAAAATAAATAAATTTCTCATAGACAAAAAAAAGTTGAATTTTCTTAGTCAAATTTTAAACTTATAGTTTTAATTTAAAATCAAAAAGTATTTTTAACTATAAACGTTATATAAATTTTGATTTAATGCAGTATTCTGAAAAATCAGCATAAGTATGACATAAATTGTTGTTAGAAAAAATTCATATAAAATAATCTTAGACAAGGAAAAAAAAATGTCCGATATTACAGTTTTCGAATAAATAATATACACCTAGCCCTCGATTTGCACGGCACTCAATTTACACGATTTTTAAATGATGCCACTGAACATGTTAAAATACATTAAAATAACATGCTTTTTAGCATTTCATATGCAGTAACAAACTATAGAAGCTTTTATTTTCAATTTTTTTATGATGAAAAGTGGTTTTTTTTCTCTTTTAGGGAAGGGGAAGATCACTATCCCGTATAGTAATCACCTGTGAAAAGTCACCAGTAAAGTTGATTCCGAGGGGTAATCACTAACAGGTTTCACTGTATTTTAAAAATGAAAGGTTTAATATACTATAATGCAAATTTATGGGAATCTATATCCAAAAGATCAACAAATCAGTCAATCATGAAATAACAAAATCTGCAATTACAGTAATAAATATCCACAAGAAAGCTCTATTTGCAGAAAAATTAAATTTTTATTTATAACATTTTTGGTCCAACTTGGGACCATCCTCATCATACAGCAGGCATGTCAAACTCATTTTAATCCAAGGGCCATTTAATAAGCCTATAAGATTGCTGTGGGCCACATCACATTTAACTTTTAAATTATATTTTGGAGTAAGGATTCAGAAATATAGATAGGATAATTAAAACATTGTATAATCAAATGAATATATTACAAAAATATATAATTGCATTTAATTATACATATTTTTTAATTTAATTCCTCCCTATCAATCTTTAATTTTCTATTAAGCATTAAAAGTCACATTTTCTGTATAAAAACAAAAGCTTTTGTTAAAATTTTATAAATTAAAAAATGTAAGTTGTTATAGTTATTTTAAATAAGTTAATAACACAACAAATAAATCTTTAACAAGCCCATTAGCACTTCCTTCCAAGAGGGAATGTTTGGAACTTGATCATTGTTTTTGTCTATTTGAAAAAAAATACAGGTTCTCATTTATGGCTTTTTATTTTTTTGGTATAAAATTTCACACAAAACAATGTAGACCTTGCAAGACAGCACTTAGTTTGTGTCACCAATCTGAAAAATCAATTTCATATATATGTATACGTCCAACAAAGCCAGTCAAAACAATTAACTGTCGCTTCATACCTATGTAAATATACTATGACATAGGTATGAAACGACAGCTACTTTCTATTATCTCACAATATATTGTTTTCATTTTAATTAAGAATGTTGAGGGTAAAAAAAAAAATCACATCGAGAGCTGCACGCAGCCCACAGTCCAACAATTTGACACCTCTGATATACAGGATTGGAAACCTCATATCAGTTAATAGAAGTTTAATATTACATTTCAAAAAATCAAAAACTGAATAACAATGCATGTGATTATACATAAGCTTAAGCTAAGTATAAATTAATTAAACAACATTTATACAACATAGCAATATAAAAGATACAGTGGATCTTCATTTAATGTTGAGTAGATTCCTGTAAATCGCAATATTAATGGAAAGTAAAAAGCCATATGCCTAATGTTATAAGTTAGGATTACATTTCTAGAGTATTTCCTTTTTGGTGCTAGAATTGATACATTATTGTAATAACTAGATGATGAAAATTACTAAATATTTCAATAATGGAATGAAATGAATAAAAAGCATTGATTTAAGCATAAATTTTAATTGAAAAACTGTTATATAGCGGTTATATCTTAGAATGTATGGGAAAGAAAATTATTTTCTAATAAAAGATACCTTAGCATTCATAGATATATCAATTGGTTTTTCTGTTAATGTCAGTTCTCAATCATTCCTTAATAACAGTGTCATTCCTGTCATATATTGATTATACCCAACAAGGCAAGCTGGATTGTAGAGGAAGGGCATAGATAAGTTGGGCTCAGACCTTCAAATAATTTTTCCAAAATGGGATTTAATCCTGGGTCTTCTAGTTGAAAATTTGAAATTTACCACATGATGAATCCAACTAATTGATCTATTGCAATATAGTTTAATATTGTATTCTTAAACAGTATTGCCTACTTGATTTAGCATTCACATAAAATATGATTTCTTGGTTTTCTACAATTATATTTTAGGTATCCAATATATTTTCTCTCTCTTAATGCAGGAAATGTAAGAAAATAGGTTAGATTAGGTAGGTTAAGCCGCCATACGAGGGATATACTGTATCTGGCGGATAGCCACTTATAGAGCCCATCACAGGTAAGAAAATAGGACTTTGTTGTCTTAAAAATTTTAATGTTTTAATTAATTAATTTTAATTTGCAACATAATAGTGAAATGATGTTAAGTGAGACAACATTAAATGAGAACCTATTGTGCATAGATTATAATCATTCAAAACATATACAAACAATACTTGATATGTGCATCATTTTATCATGACATTTTCATAAGCCCAGGCCTATGAAAAGTATTGTCTTGATAAAATGAGACAAAGCTGCTGTTATAAAAGCCTATTAAAAAAAATGTATATTACAAAAGCTATAGACAGAATACACCTAGCCCTCGATTTGCACAGCACTTAATTTACACAGTTTTGCTTTTACACGGTTTTTAAATGAAAACAAAAAAATTTTTTTTGGATTTTATTTTGATTGTTTTGCATTATGCCATTTATAAATTAAAAGAGTATCATATTGTCACGTTTTGTGGGTTTACGAGTTCATAGAGATTAAGAAAGAGTGAATACAGCTATATTTTGTATAGTCCAATTTATTTACGCACAAAACAAAATAATCTTGTTTCACTATAACTAAATTCAATACAAAATCCGATAATTATCTCATACAACACTAATCCGTCCTTAATTCAGAATAACTCACAGTTGTTCTTAGTCCACTTTCGCTTTCACAATTTATCGCTCACTATTAACTTTTACTGTTCAAGTCTCGCAGTTCAACTAAACTCAACTCACGCTTGCAGCTCGCCTATTTATGTTTGAATGCTTTTATTGTTTTTATTTGTACGGAATATTATTAATTTTTTTGTACCATATTCAGTGTTAATTAATGTTTGTTTTCATTTTCAAAAATAAATTGAAAAAGTATAAGCATTAAATTGTCTCTAAAAATTAATGAACCAATCCTTTATGTTTTCATTTTCAAAAATAAATTGAAAAAGTATAAGCATTAAATTGTCTCTAAAAGTTAATGAACCAAACCCCTTTTTATCCTTTAATTCTTATCTCATTTTACACGGTTATAAAGAACACATCCTTGACTTTTCATTATCTTCTTTAGTCTTATTTTACACGGTTATAGAGAACATATCCTCGACTTTTCGTTATCTTCTTTAGATCGATTTACACGGTTTACAGTTTAATTGAACATATCCTTCTATTTTATATGAATTCTGCGTCTCGTTTTACACGGTTTCGGTTTGCACGATTTTTCCAGGAACGTATCTACCGTGTAAATCGAGGGCTGAGTGTATTCTGCCTGCTAAATAAGAAAGTGTAATGAAGAATGTAAGAAGGCTGATGATGATATAGGTCGCGATCTTCGTATTTTAAAATTAATGTTTAAATCGGTAAATTTATTCATAGTAAAATAGTCGATTTTTTCAGAAATATGTATTGTTAGTGTTTTTATCAGTTAACTCAATTCTTGCAGGGATAACAAACAGGATTGTAATTACCGGTAATTAATTTTTCTTTTGAAATATCACGCTATTATTAATTCTAATAAATTCTTCACTATATAAAGAATATAACAATACTTTCGATTATTTTGCATTCGTTGAAATACATTATTTTTTGCCTTCTTAAATGAAAATATCATATAGGAAGCAGTATCTAAAATAAATCTATAGATTTCTTTCCGTATAAAATGAAATTTAAGTTATATATATAGTATGGTAATAAATACGTCTTACGAATAGTCTCAATTAACTATAAAGGCCGTGATACACTGAACGCGACGCGAAGAGAAGCGCAGCGAAGCAAAGATGACAGAAAAATTTGCATCCTTCGCTTCGCGTTGCACTGCGCTGCAGCGAAAAATAGCATTTAGCAGCACTTGAAAAATAATAGCTTAAGTTCTATTTTTTGAAGTATTATCTATATTCTTGTTATCAACAGTTAATTAAAATATTGGATATAG
The DNA here is from genome assembly GCA_000484575.1 of Olivierus martensii. Classification (NCBI taxonomy): domain Eukaryota; kingdom Metazoa; phylum Arthropoda; class Arachnida; order Scorpiones; family Buthidae; genus Olivierus; species Olivierus martensii. The sequence continues at coordinate 11,358 of AYEL01067858.1, forward strand.
ACAGTTATATATCTTCCTTTTCTCTGTGTGTGAATGAGAATAATCCAGAGGAGCTCTGGCAGCAGGGCATTAGTCTATTGCTAATAATATATATTACGGTATTTCAGTATGGATAATTTTGGCTGGTTTGTTGATCTTTGGTTCAATGCACTTAAAAATATTTTTGTTATAATTTATTCTTAAAAACTATTAAAAGTTAAAAGTTAATTGCATTTGGTCACAGAGTCAACAATAAAATGAAGTAATAATAATAATAAGTCAACATAATGATTATTATTGGAAATAATAAATTTTATAAAAGCATTAACTTATAGTTGATCACTGGATATAATAATGAAATATTTCCTGCAATTTTGTTTATATTATTAAAAAAGTGACACTGTTATTTCATATTATTTAAAAATTAAAAAGTTTTTTATTCAAAAATTATAAATTAACTACAACCATGCTTCATATTACAAAATTAATTTTAGAATTTTTATGGAAATGAAATTTAAACATACATACATATATATAGTAATATAAGCTTATAAGTACTCTACTTACATAAGATTTGTGTTCTTGAAAATATTATATAAGTTGAATTTATCTAACTTACTTAAATTATTACAGTAAATTAAAAAGATTATACATTCAGCATATAATAAATATATAACTATCCACATGAATAATTCATGTTATATCATGACATATGATAACATTTCTATTTGCCTACATTCAACAATGACCTTGGTAGATCTAAAGCAGCGTTTCTCAAACTGTGGGTCACGACCCTAAAAGGGTCGCGAAGCGAAATTCTGGGATCACAAAAATTAAATTCAAACACTTGAATTTCACTTTATATGTAATTTCACAAATGCCCATTTACATTGCAGTCGAGTTAGTTCTCATGTTTCGTGGAGGATAGAGGTCGTTTGCGGAGTGTGGTTGATTTCTTATTAAAAAGAAATGATCGTTTATTTTCGGTATTATTTTAATTTCATAAAAAATATGGTCTTTTCTGTACTTCTAAAACAAATTCTATATCTGAATCCCAACCACACGGTTGAACTTTCTCCATTTTCCAAGTATATAGAACATTCGTTTCTATTGGTTGATTGCTTCCTTCGCGTCTTGCACGTGCTGATTGGTCAAAGTTCAACTTTTTCATCTCCTTTCGCGCGGCTACGCGCGCGTTAACTGGAGCAGCCGCACGGGAAAAGCTAGTCCAAGACACATTGTACGCGCATACCGCGCGAAGTTGCTTTCTTAAGGCTGGTTCTAACTAGCGCGGTTTGAGCTCGAAAAAAACGCCTTCTGACGTCATTCCACACAGTCAGAGAGCGATTTGAGGCGCCGACTTTCGGCGGCGGTTCGAGTCGAAGCAGCTTCGACTTCAACCGCCGCGGCAGCTGATCAATTTGACCAATAGCGACGCTCCACAATTTTACGTCAGATTTCAATACGACTGCTTATTCAGTTCCATAATTTTACGTCAGATTTCAATACGACGGCTTATTCAGTTATTGATAAACTAAAACAGAAACTCTCACTTTATTTTCTATCATAATCATAGAGTATACAAAATAATAAAAAATGTCGGCACTCTAATATCTACTGAAATGTGGGAAGTCTATACAGCTTTCCCATAATGCACTTTCAAGCTAATGTACCGCGTTAGTGTGAACTGCTGAGCGGTTTTTCGGCGACGGAAAAGTAAAGCGGTAAAATACCGCTAATGCCCTAGCAGTGCCGTAACTAGGGTATGCAGCGCCTGTGGCAAGGATCAAACTTGCGCGCCCTCCATTTTTTTCATTTAAAGATAATAATGCTGAAACTAAATTATCTCCATAAAATGAGTTGATTTTGAATATGCTGTAAGATAATTCTTTATTTGTAGGTATAAATAAAAAATCGTTTAAACAATTTTCATTCGTATTTAATGACTATGAGCAAAAATAGGAAAATATAGGTACCCAATGATTCATTGTAAACTTTTACTTTATCAATAAAAATAGCGCCTCTTCTTGACATGGAGCCTTTGTTTGGAGTACAACTTGGCCGCTTTTACCCATGAATTATGCCTTTATTTGGGATACAACTTGGCCGCTCTTACCCATGAATTACCTCTTCTAAGAAATAAAATGAAAGAAAAACACACACATATCTGCAACGTTTATCGAATAAGTCATTTGCCTGCAAATAACGGAAATCAATTAAAAAATTTGCGCCCCTAATCAAGTGCCCGCAAATAATGGAAATCAACTAAAAAATTTGCGCCCCTAATCAAGCTGCGCCCGTGGCGAATGCCGCTTCGCCACGTCCTAGTTATGGCCCTGTGCTCTAGTAAGAACCAAACTTTATGTTTCGCTTCGCGTCGCGTTCAGTATGTCACAGCCGTAATATTAATTCCGTTAATTATCCAAAACCATTTTTTTTTTTCATACTTTGGCAACTATATAACTTTAATTTTCTTTCAAAAGTATAGCATTTAAATAGCTAATTATCTTTTATTCTTTATGTTTACGATCAGGAACTTTCAGAGAAAATGCGAGGTTAGGGGCAACTAATATTTTTGAGGCCCTTCAAAAAAATAAGATAAAATTGATAATATACAGACTAAAAATTTTGATAGAGAAATTCAAATTTTAACAAACACTGAAGTTCAAATAGTATAAAAATATAAATTTTTTCTAATATATTGAATTATACATTGAGGCCCCTAAAATTGTGAGGCTCCAGACAGCCTTCCCTCTTCCCCCCTCTCATAGCTACTATTTACGATAATAACACGCTGAACTTCACTGTATTAAAATATTATTTTTTCATAACTCCTCTGGAACATTTTTTATTTTTATTTATTATTGAAAATTCTCGTATTACGCGATTTCCTATAACGCGGAACGTATCCTCCGTGTTGTACGTGAATCCACTGTAGAATACAAAAAGAATGCTTTATTTTTTAAAATTTTATTGTAGTATAATGAGATGATAAATTTAGAATTCAAATGCAGTCAAATCTCGGTTCACGAACTTAATTCGTTCTTGAAGGTCGTTCGTAAATCGAAACTATTTTCCCCATAGGAATTGATGTAAAATGGATTAATCCGTTTCTGGACCCTTCTTGTTTTTACGGTTTGGTTATACTGTATTTTTAAATAATCCATTAGATCATGTGTGTCACACGTGTCAGCGCTAGATTGTTAGTGTATTTTATATTGGCCATATCGAATTAAATTCTTCCACACATGGGATTATATTTAAGTTTCTTTTCCGTGGCAGCGCTAGATTGTTAGTGTATTTTTATATTGGCCATATCGAATTAAATTCTTCCACACATGGGATTATATTTAAGTTTCTTTTTTTAAACTTTAAATCCTTTTTAAACGAGTACATTGTTAGATGCGGATCGTTTTATTTTTACAAATGATGTTTATAGGTTTTATATAGTATCGTATTTGACAAATCATCTTACATTAATCTTCAAACGAATTATTTCCTAAAAATGTTTATTAATAGCCTTAAATAAATTAATAGGGAATTAACAATTTTTTATATTGTTTATGTTAGAATCCAAATCTACGATTTTAGATATAGTAATAAGATTACTATATTTCCGTTTCTTGTATGGATACACCATATTGACCAAACGAATAACGATAAAAAGACGACAATACTTTCATAAATCGAAAAGTATAAATATCTTTTTTTTTCAAATACAGTTAAACTTCGGTTTGGAACGCCTCGGATCGCGAACAATTCGGTTTACGAACAAATTTTCCGAACACAAAGTCTCTCGTATGATGTACTGTGTCTCGAGTTACGAACACGCCAGCCGTCAAAATAAACATTTTCAATGATAATGCCACGTGTCAGTTCAGAAACATTTTAAAACGTGGATAAAAACAAATCACACTGGACAACTTTTTATTGAGACAGAGGCCAAGTGGTTCTCGAACAGAGTCGAGTGGTGCCAAGAAACAGAAAAAAGAAAAAGAATCCCCCTTCCAAGCAATAACATTTCACTTCCTCATCACCTTCCGCCTACGCTGTCATACAGGTACGGTAAAACTAAATTAAGTTTTCGTCTATATTTGATCTGCTTAGTGTTGCGTTTATTTTTTTGTGATAGATTTAATAGTTTCCATTGATTCTGTGTTAAGAACTTGTGAACAAAGTACTGTTGTAAAAGTTTAAATAAACGATCATATGGGATCCAGAAACGGATTAATCCATTTTACATCAATTCCTATGGGGAAAATAGTTTCGATTTACGAACGACCTTCAAGAACGAATTAAGTTCGTGAACCGAGATTTGACTGCATTTGAATTCTAAATTTATCATCTCATTATACTACAATAAAATTTTAAAAAATAAAGCATTCTTTTTGTATTCTACAGTGGATTCACGTACAACACGGAGGATACGTTCCGCGTTATAGGAAATCGCGTAATACGAGACATGCATTATCAACGATTTTATGCAAATTTAAACTTGTCTCCGAGCTCCAGCACTGATCGCATATTGCTAATGAGATGTTCGTTAGTTTCAAATATGATTTTATTGTGTGCAGAGTGTTAATTAACTTGTTTTAAAAGTTTCTTTTAATAAAGGAAAAAACAAAAACAGAATACTTGTAACTAAATTTAAAAAAATATTATATACAAGTAGTCTCCCGTATAATATGGACTCCGAAAATGCGATTCTTATAACCTAGTGGTTGTGAACCAGTGTGCCGCGAAAAATTAAGAATGAATTATATTTATGTAACTGTATGAATCATATATATTAATAGTGAAATGTGGTTGGCTGAATATTCCTTTTGCAGTCAAACCACTGCACCGATTTCTATAAATAGGATATAACTAGAAAAATTTAACCTTCGAATTTCTGCGACAAACAAAATTTTTTATCGTTATTCATAATTTAAAAATCAATGAATAAAAATTAAATTAAAATTATAATTTCTCTAAAAAGACAAAATCCGCAGATGGCGCTATAATTTAATAAGAGCCGCCATTTAATGATCCCGGGTACGAATATGTCGGTAATCTGAATGTAATAAGAATAAATTTGTTGTTAAATCTAAATTATTGTTTAAAATATTTAGGTGTGCCTCCAAATTTTAAAATATTAAAATGTATTCCTCAACAGAAAAAAGGTTGAGAACCACTGGTATAACCCGTCGGAAAAATTGTCATGGAAACGAAATAAACATCGTTTGGTTTTTATTACAATCAACGGATATTATAAGTAAATGATAAGTAAAAATAAAAATAAATTTATCTTACGCATGAGACTTCAACTATGTTTAAGTTTTAGACCAACGCCGGCGTTGGACATGCGCACTGCTAATTTAGAATTAAAAATGGAGAAAGAATAGATGAAGTTCTCATTCAGTGTGTGAAAGATCGTCCTTTTTTATATGATAAATCTTATAATGGCTATAGAAATATTATATTAAAGGAAAATACTTGGCGGGAAATAGGAGAAATTTGCGAAAGAACAGGTATGCTTATTAAATTCGCATATGCTTCTCTTTTCCACTTACTATCTTAAATTGTCTGTGTAAATATAACTTTTATGTAGATGTCTCGCTCTACTAGATGAAAATTGCTTCGAGATCGTTTCACTAGAGAGAGAAAATCTGAAGAGAAACTTAATTGCATGTATAGGAAAATGCTCGGACTTCCAAAAATAGACGTTTAAAGCGGGAAAGTCGTACGATACGGGAACGCACGAGCGGGTTTTCACTGTATAAGAAATTTTTATAACTTATTTTATTCATTTAATTTTCAACAGAATTTGTTCAAATTTCCCTAAAATTGAAGAATACATATCAAAAAGTATACCACTATCTGAAAACATAATTTTAATTGAGAAGGATTCTGCATCACCTGTGTCTGATGTATTACCAACAAGTCCTCCAACATTTAATTCATCATGTCAGTCAAAAAAAGAAAAATACAATATATGATTGATTTTTAAAAAG
>AYEL01067859.1:0-16444 GCA_000484575.1 Olivierus martensii
ATATTTACAATAAACTTAACACTAACTGTTTAAGAGTTATTCATTGTGAAGTTAGCTAATGGCCGGAATCTCACAAAGCAAGAACCAATTACCATATTTTCCATAGAGTTAATACTTTGATTAGCGTGAGAAATTCGTGGAACCAATTATTCGCGCTAATCGAGGCCTACCTGTATTGTGCAGTGTATATTTTATTATATGACTGAAATTCAGATAACACTTTAAAAAGGCTGTTATAGTTTTATTTTTAATATATAGTCTCTCTCTACTTTTCTGTTTATTATACAATATCTTAGGTTAAACTTTAATCGGCTGGCTTAGCGACCAGACTGGCTCCACATTGTCGTGTGCTATTATATATATATATATATATAATTATTGTTCTGAGTACATTTGTTTAGCTCAGTGTTTTTCAATCTATCTCTTCTTGGCACACTTAAATAAGTTTATCCTCATAATTTATTTGTGCGTGTGTGTACCAGGTGTTTTTCTTGAAACCGAACACACTGATTTTTGGCATGGAGCCAATTCTGATGCATTTATCACGTCAGGAATCGCTCACTACGAAAATTTATTTTATATTTTTAATTCTAATGGCCATGCGTTTGAACGTATTGGCCGTTTTCAACGGATTCAAATCGGTGAAAGTTTTCAGCGGTTACGCCCGTGCGAAGAGTCGGACGACCCTAAGACCGGGAGATGGTCACAAGCGACTGACGGATCAGCGGTTAAGAGGATAAGTTCCATCGATTACCGGTGCAGTCAAGGGTATTTATTCTTAACGTTCTTTTAATTTCTTAACTGTAATTAAAGTTGTTTGATAATTTTTTGGTGTATCTTTATTTACAGACTACTGTACACTGAAATCTGACTCTATTGCCATTTCTACGCCGCGGCGTAGAAATATGCACCGCACCGGCGCGCCGTGCGGTGCACAATTTTTGCACGGCGCGCCGTGCAAAAATATTTGCGTCGTTAACGCTTGCACTTGGTGTAAACCGGCCTTTATACGGAACTCTTTATAAATTTGTATGAGTACTAGTCTCAATTTTTTCGCCGCGTTATACGAAAATTAACTATACATTTTTTTTTCAATAAGAGATGGCTGTTAATTTTTGCTTCACATAAACATGTTGAAATATTTGTTTCATTAGAAGTTTGTAGTTTATTGATTTTTATTTGAATTAATTGAAAATAATATTTTAATATAATATCTATTATAATTTTAAATCATTCAAATCGTTACATTTAATAGAAAAATAAATACAAGTATTGCTTTGTATTTGCTTTTTTTTTTTCGAAAATATTTTATTCTCATGAGAATAAAATATTTCAAATTTAATTCAAATTATTTAGCATTTTGAATTATTAATATAGTCTTTTGTAGCATCCATCGGTTTCGAATTTAGAATTTTAATATGAAAATTTGTTTTTAGGATAATTTAGATATCTGGACTATATAATAATATGATAATTAAATTAAATAATTTAAATTCCAAAATACAGAACAAGAAGTTAATAAAATAGCAAAAAATTCAATAATTTTAAATAATATAAAATGAAATCTATGATTCAGTTATCTTAATGAAACAAGGAATTCATATTTCAGTCACCATTAATAAACGAGGAACTACTAAAATAAAGCTGTACATATGGAATTAAATCTTCTTTCCCAGCAAGATTTGATTGCAATTCAGAATAATTGCATTTTTAAAAGGATAAATAAATCATTCAATAATTTGCAAATCCAATAAAATGTATCATAAAATAAATTTTTACATTATTATCCTTCATTCTGATTTTCCTGTCTGTTATAATTAAACTGTATTTTTTGAAAAATCTTTTAGCATCTACACTATTAATTAGAGTCCAGATGCATTTTAAGATAGCTTCAGTAAAGTACGGAAATTTTTCTTTATTACCAAAAAGATCTGTAAAGAATCTATTATATTTTATTCTGTTGAATATTTTTAACCATGCAAACATAATAATGTCTTCCATGAAATCCTTCTACAAAATTATCTAAACTCACGTCAGAAAAGCGGAATTTTTGCTTTAAGTTATTGGCAAAAACTTAGCATCAATGCTCTAATCCTGACTACCAATTTCTAGATTAAAAAGTGCAGAGTACATTGATCTCCTAAAAATTTTATAATTTTCTCTCATGTGATTAGAAAGTTTTTAATATTTTTGCAGGCATTCTACAATTTTTTTCATATTTTTTTTTGCCTTTTCATTCCTATAGGATTCTAACTTACAAGTTAGTAAAATTATCTGTAGGCAATCAAATATTAACACATCTCGAGTTCTGCATTCATAGCTATCATTTCATTTCAGAATATATGTGCAAAATAATAAGACAGATCCACCAGCTGTATAATCAACTCCTAATTTTCAGTGAAACTTGCACATAGAGTCTCTGAATCACTGGCATTTTTATAATATTGTGTTTGCTGATGTAGTGATGTTTTATTTCTTACATCTTAAATAATTCGCAATGATGAGAAAATACAGTTAAACTCGTTTATAGCCAGCATAGAAACAACGAGATCACAGCTATAACGGGATAATATTAATTCTAATTTTGATCTAAGTTCGTTTACATATAAAAATTTCATGTTTATAGTGAGCAACGAATATAAGGAGCCTCGAATATAACCAACAAAATCAATTCCTATTTAAAAAGAAGCAACCAAGTAATTTTCATCTTAACTTATAATAAAAATGCCTGAAAATATAGAAAATACAGTAGGGTATAGGAAATTTAATTTAATTTAATTTATATTTAAATATCCCAACAAAATATATATCATTGAAAATTTTTAAATGTATCATAGTCGTTTTTTATTATATATTAGATTCTTGCCTATGAAAATTAGAATCAAATTAAATTAAAAACCAAATTTTTTAATATTGCTTTCCATTTAGAATATAATTAACAATTAGATCTTATAGCATTTCCTTTTTATTGTAGCAATAAGCAAATATAAAATATGCCATACACAACATTTTAAGGCCGTGACACATTGAACGCGACGCGAAGCGACGCAAAGAAAAGCAACTTCGCGCAGTTACGTGCGTACATTGTGTCTTGGACTAGATTTTCCCGTGCGGCTGCTCGAGTTACACGCGTAGCCGCGCGAAAGTAGATGAAAAAGTTGAACTTTGGCCAATCAGTAAGCGCGAACAATACGGTGCGGCAAGACGCGAAGGAAGCAATCAACCAATAGAAACGAATGTTCTATATACTTGGAAAATGAAGAAAGTTCAACCGTGTGGTTGGAATTCAGATATAGAATTTGTTTTAGAAGTACAAAAAAGATCATGTCTAATATACGATCACTTCTTTCTAAGAACAAATAAACCACATTCCGCAAACGATCTCTATCGGCAAATCCACAAAACATGAGAAATAATTCGATTGCAATGTAGACAAGCTGCGGCGCAGTGCAACGCGAAGCAAAGGATGCAAATTTTTCTGTCGCTTCGCTTCGTGTCGCGTTCAGTGTGTAACATGACAGTTAGGATAATTTATAAAATTTGATATTCTCATAATTATATTTAGCTGCGAGATATTCTTCCTTATATAATTTCCCTCTCAAGATTTAGAAAAAAAATTTTTGAATTTACGTAATTTTTCCATTTGATTTTTATTAAAATAATATAGCCGCTAGCAATTGAAGGAGAAATTTTATTAGAATTTTTTTTTCTTATTTTGAATCTCCACTTGAGCATTATTCAAAGGCGAATTAAAAGAAAAAAAAAAAAATCAAAATGGGCGAAGAACGTTTCACTGCAACGAACGTAACGGATATACAGCCACTAATTGAAATCAAAATCCTAACTCCATGCCCATCATTGTATTATATTTTTTTAGATAGTATAAACTAAAAAAAAAATCAAAATGGTCGAAGAACGTTTCACTGCAACGAACGTAATGGATATACAGCCACTAATTCAAATCAAAATCCTAACTCCATGCCCATCATTGTATTATATTTTTTTAGATAGTATAAACTATATTAAAAACTAATAAAAAATAACAATATATATTATATAAACAATAAAAATTTTACGCTGCATATAAATTGCGTGCTATAAATGTAACCGGGAAAATGCAAAACAATATTTTATTGTATGACAATTTGGATGCGTTCCAAACCTCAACAGACTAATCAATGATGTAAACCGTTCCAAAACTCAACAAACCAATAGTGTTCAGCTCATCAGAAGCTTAACACAGTCATCACAGTCTATAGGTGGTGGGTGTGCAGACACCGTTTATTCAATATGGCGGAAGAAGCGGCCGGGTGGCCGAGTGGTAACGCTGTGGGCGAACCACGAAGGAGACCCGGGTTCGCGTTCCGGGTCTGATCCTCGGTTTTTTCTGGGTACTGGACCCGGCATGGCGATCCCCGTTCTTCACCATCCGGCCCCCCTCCACAAGTGTGGGTGCAGCCCGTAGTTGGAAATAATTTGGATGCGTTCCAAACCTCAACAGACTAATCAATGATGAGTAAAAATCAGCAAACCGTTCCAAAACTCAACAAACCAATAGTGTTCAGTTCATCAGAAGCTTAACACAGTCATCGCAGTCTATAGGTGGTGAGTGTGCTGACACCGTTTATTCAATATGGCGGAAGAAGAGGCCGGGTGGCCAAGTGGTAACGCTGTGGGCGAACCACGAAGCGCGTAGTTGGAACTGGCCCTGCCCCTTAATAATCTCCCTGATTGGAAAGGGGCGTAAAATATGCAAAAAAATATGGCGGAAGAAGTATTTCATATTAGATGATAAGATTTTAAAAGTTAGAGAAAATGTAACAAATCATTATCATCGTCGCTGTTTATTGGAAAATAAATTTTAGTGCTTTCTAATGACGCTAACGAAGTTATAACATTCGTTATTGTCTTCTTCACCATATTAGCCACCGTCTTATCACCACACTCAGCAAGTCGTTCCAGAAACAAACTGATGTCGAGTTATTTCTGACAGTCATAAGAGACTAATCACTGATGACTTGCTGTTGAAATTTGGAACGCACTCTTTGTTTCATTTAAAACAGAAATAAAAGAATTTTTATTGCTTTAAATTTATGAATTTTTATTTTTATATTAATCACAGATTAATTAATTAAAAGTTCATTTTATAACCCGCACGTAGAAAACAGAAAAAATTTAGCAAAAAATGCATTTTAAATGTAAGTTGCGTTTAATTACACTCAATTCTCGTTATTCGCGTATTCTGTATTCGACTATTGGCGAAAATTTATTTGACATTACTGGCTTGTATTTGTATTTTTGAATACAAATATAAACCAATCAGTGGCGTAGATAGAGTAGGGAGGAGTGGGCGGTCCGCCACGGGCAGCATTTTTGGCATAAAAATTTTTTTGTAATTTTGTTTTTTAATTTATAAATAAAAGAAAACAAATTATCCTTTCTTAAACTTAATTTTCAAATTGTATCTAAATAGTTTGATTTGTATGATTACCTAGGAATGTATAACCATACAGATCAAACCTATTGTTCTGTATTTCCCAAAGGAAGGGCAACATAGAATCCCTAGATATATATAGAACCGCATTACTTTGCACCACCAGATGACGCCAAATCGGCCATTTTATATCCTGTTAGATAGTGAGTTGTTATTGCGTTCATAGACTTTCTGGTTATTTTTTTAAAACATGCCTTGTTATAGTGCTGTAAATTGTTCTACTCGAACAGAAAGGATCATAGATTGTTTCCTTTGTCACAAGGTAAAAGAAATTAGATAAAAAGAAGTGATTAAAAATATTAGAAGGAAAACTTTTCCAAATACGATCTTCTTTTGCCAGATAACTGCTGTATTTATAAATTAGAAAAGAAATTAATATTATTGTTTGCTTTCCATAAAGTTACGCGTGATAATCGATCGGCAGGAGGATATAAAATGGCGGCTGAATGCGGTACTCTATATATCTAGGGACTGAGTTGTTATTGCGTTCATAGACTTTCTGGTTATTTTTTTAAAACATGCCTTGTTATAGTGCTGTAAATTGTTCTACTCGAACAGAAAGGATCATAGATTGTTTCCTTTGTCACAAGGTAAAAGAAATTAGATAAAAAGAAGTGATTAAAAATATTAGAAGGAAAACTTTTCCAAATACGATCTTCTTTTGCCAGATAACTGCTGTATTTATAAATTAGAAAAGAAATTAATATTATGGTTTGCTTTCCATAAAGTTACGAATAAAAAAAAATTGCAATCGATCGGCAGGAGGATATAAAATGGCGGCTGAATGCGGTACTCTATATATCTAGGGACTCTAGGGAAGTATTAACAGACCGCCCCCGTACGGTTCGAACTGTAACTACGCTACTGAAGCCAATTTCTATTGTTTATTATTGTTTTTCTTATATTTCAGTTAAAAAATGATTTTTATAAATATCTCATTGAAATTTCGCATTATCTTCCCTGTTCGTTTTGCAGATTCAAAATTAATTAAAAAACTAACAAATTATAAAAGTTAATAAGACTGATTACTACTGATCAGAACCACATGTACCAAACACAAAACAAAAATTGGGAATGAAAATTTCTAAAAGAAAGAAAATATTGCAATTTACTTGGAACAGACAATGAATACTGACAAAATGCGATTTATTAAAAGTTTTTAAATTGTGCTCAAAAAATATTATTTCATCTTTAAATAGTTGATTTCGCATTTATATGGCAGTTATGTGTAGATTTCCTATTTTGAATGCATTTCGCATTCTGTCACAGATTCGTAATCAATAAAAAAGTTGATTAATCGTTGATGTAAAATGAAAATAAGGAAGTACATGTCATTTGAGACCATTTAGCATTTTGTCGTTATTACGAAAAATCACCACTCTTAGGCTGGATTCATACTGATTTGAGACCACGTCTACGACTACGACCATGACTGATAACTTGCGATAGAATATGCACATTGATCACGACCGGCTTCACGATTTTTCGAATCAACCAATAACAACTACGTAAACAACAGCCAATAAGAGCTGATGTAGTATACAGCTCGTAACAGATGGTCAAATGCTTCATACACAGAAAATATATTTTAAGCTTATGCTGAAAATTCATTTTTCTGATAAACATGGAGTAGAGTAAATTAACAGAAAAAAACTTCCTAGGTAAAATAAAATTCCAATATTGCATATTAATGATGAATTGTAGATAACCAATTATTTTAAAATCACATTAAATTATAAAATACTTGTTGTCATTGCAGGTAGTTCCCACCTTTACAAATTAATTTGTTCTTGAAGTTTACTCATAAAGTAAGAACTCATAAACAGTATGACTCAATTTCCCATAGACATAATGTTAAAATCAGAAGTTCCATTCTCAACAATGCAATTTGACCATAATAAAATTAAGGTTAACAAAATCAATAGTATATGATTAAACAATGATTTATTTAAATAAATTAAAATATAGCCATTAAAATCAAGAATATTATTATAATAAAAAAATTATTTATGTCATATGAATGTTAAAGAATTTTATTTTTCATTATTATTGACAAATGAGTAGATGAGCTTTAATGCAGATGAATTACTAAATTAGCACAATCTAGGAATGAAGTTATTTACATAATATGCTGGTAAAAAGGGTGCATTATTTCTACTTCTTGGCTGCCATTTTGATTTTTCTAATTTCATAGCAATGAAAAATTTTTGCTACAAATCCAATCATACTGTAGGGTGCATTTTTAAATTCAACTCCATCAGTGATGTAAACAATGTTCGTTAAACTGTTTGTAAATTCACCAGTGAATTTACAAACAGTGACATCACTGATGTATTCAACACTAACTCACCACATCAACCATAGTATTCATTCAGTTGGTGCTGGTGGACACAGACTTTGACGTCATTTTTTAAGATGGCTGCATCTATGCGAAAAACAAATCTAAAGATTGGAGAATCGGTTTATGCTCTGTCTGTTGATAGTTACACAGCAGATATATTTTGCATTTGAAAAAATAATTTCCTATGTTATTAAAAAATTGACTAGCAGGAGAAGACAAAATAACATTCAAATAGTCAGCCATCTTGATGCACAAGGGTTAAATTTATAAACAGATGGAAATTTATGAACAGTGGATATCAACCCACTGATGGGTTGATATGATGTCATTTTAGATGTACATCAGTGATGGAGAGTGTTGAATTTAAAAAACACTTGAACTGCATCTATGCGAAAAACAAATCTAAAGATTGGAGAATCAGTTTATGCTCTGTCTGTTGATAGTTACACAGCAGATATATTTTGCATTTGAAAAAATAATTTCCTATGTTATTAAAAAATTGACTAGCAGGAGAAGACAAAATAACATTCAAATAGTCAGCCATCTTGATGCACAAGGGTTAAATTTATAAACAGATGGAAATTTATGAACAGTGGATATCAACCCACTGATGGGTTGATATGATGTCATTTTAGATGTACATCAGTGATGGAGAGTGTTGAATTTAAAAAACACTTGTATTATGTAGTTATGTACATAATTTGAAATGCCTTTTTATGAATGCAATCATAATCAAAAAAATTGAAAATATGAATATCAATTTTTGCAATTAATATTCATATTTTCAATTTTTTTGACAGTTTATTTTTGAAAAAACTTGCAGAAATAGGAACACAAACTGAAAACTATCTGTACATTATAATTCTTTATTTCTAATTCCTAATTTAACTTTTATAATTTTCTTCTAAATTTCAATTGTAGTTTATCTGATAACAAATAACATATTTCACATATGTCTATCAGTAAAATAATAATAATTAAGATCAGCTATCCAATAAATAGAAAATTCTGGCATACTTTTCAGTAATAGGTATTTCTGAAATGACCTAGAACTTTGCTTTTATCATAGGTCAAGTAATAAATTAATAATATAATGGATAGATCTGAAAATTGCATTGATAAATAAAATTCATGATTTCAATTATCTTATCTACTATAAATTGTTCTAAAATATAAAATTATAATGTTTGGAAAAGATATTCATTCATCTCAATCAAAAACTTACTTGGAACAAATGTATAAAATAACTAAAGAAATTCTCTGCTTGAAACAATTATGACAGACAATCAATACTACAAATCCTTATACAGAGTGAAGAAAAACTTTGTTGTAAAATTTTGTGTACCAATAGAGGGCCTCGTAGTTGAAAATCAAAATATGGTATAAATGGCACCGTTTTTGAGTTATAACCCTTTAAAGTTAGCCAATCACCATTGAGTACACAAAGAGTCACAACATGTCACGTTGCCAAGATGTGTCGCATTGCGTCGCACTCTCCTATTTACTACCAGGTTAGTAAGAAAACAAGCGACAGAATGGAATGCATCTTGGTAACGCGACATGTTGTGACGCTTTGTGTACTCAATGGTGATTGGCTAGCTTTAAAGGGTTATAACTCAAAAATGGTGCCATTTATACCGTATGTTGATTTTTGACTTGTTTCAAGGCCCCCTATCAGTACACAAATTTTATGACGAAGTTTTTCTTAACCCTGTATATCAGTGAGATTTCTGTATTAATTATATTAATTATGGTGAATATGTTATATCAATTTAGCTCAAATTATTTGTTAATAAATCAAAATAATTTGTTTATTAAAATTAGAGAAAGAAAAGAAATTTCAATGAATAAATTAAAATAAACATTTTTTATTATTTGTACAAGCAGAACCCATATAAATATAATAAGAATTGATAGCCAAATAAACATCAACATAAAATTGGACAGTTGTGTTAAAAGAAACTAAATCTGTCAACTGAAGAGTATCTTATAAATACAAATATTATATATTAAGAGTTTATTGTATTATTACTTATGCAATAAGTATAAGCATTAAAAATGTAGAAAATAGAAAGCAATCAATGAAAAGAGAAATTTAAAGATTGGGAAGGCAAATTATATTAAACTGCAATTAAAATCAAATAATTTTTCAGAAATTGCTAATGAATAAAAGTTATTCAACAACTTATTTATGGCTAAGAGTGAGATCACTATATGTTAAGATTTTCTCCATCACTAATCTCTTCTGCTTCTTGAGTATCACAATGCAACTGATTTTAAGTAATCTTCACACTCTCTGCTTGCAATGTACGGTACATGATAAAAAAAAAATTGATAATTTTTATTATTTCAATATTTATTTATTCACTAGAATATTTTAAATTCTGATTATTATTTTTTTATGAATCGTTTTGAGACTAAATCATCAAACACAACTTAAAATAAACATGTCTATAAAGATGTCTCTTAATACTAGTTACAGCTGATACTAATGAGAATAATTTTAGGTAAAGCAGAAAGAGTAAAGAACATGACACTATTGGACTCATTTTATTTGTGAACTATAGAATACAGAAAAAAAGACTCACAGAATTAAAAGTTCTGTAGAAAAATAATATGTGAGAAAATAAATTAAAAAAATTAATAAAAGATAATTAGAACTTAAAAAAAAAGAAAATAAATAACAGAGTAATGATTTTATTTACTTATAAATAAAAAGATTGCCATCTTAAATTAAAATAAATCTAAATATATATTATAAAAATTGATTACTTTTAAGTGCATGTGCATCTCCTTCAAAAACTATTCTTCTTGTTCTATATAAAGAACGATAACATGAAAGAACCTGTTTTAAAAAATATTTAAAATCAAATTATAAAAAGTTATATAGAACATAATTTATTTAATTACTAAGAAATTATTAAATATAATTCTAAATTAAGTAATATAAATTAGAATCATCATTTAAATCAGGGGTTCCCAATGGGGTCGGTATCGACCCCCTGAGGGTCAATGAAATTTTAATGGGGGTCGATGATGATCAAGGGGTCTATTGGGGATCGACAGCCAAATATGCACCGGCAATTGATCAGAATAATCAAGATCAAGATCCCATTGATTAAAAAAATTTATTAATAAAATTCATAATTGTATATTGATATAGGTATATTGATATCATGTAGTAAGGAAGAAATCATATGAAATTAATATAAGGGGAAAATATACTAAAATATATTTGAATGTGCCAGCATGAATCATAGACCCGCTGCACTATGATATATCTGATTTTGATATTATGATACAAGAAGAGTTGATTGCATTGAAGAAGAATGTTCAAGCACAAGTCTTATTTGGATCACATGGGTATGCTAAGTTTTGGAATTTAAAAGTCATCCAAGAGAAATATCCCCAAATAAAAATTGTTACCAAACCTTCTTACCTAATGGAAGCAGGTTTTAGTCGAGTCAATAATTTACTACGGAAAACAAGAAACAGGTTGAATATTTTTGAACGAGATGATATAAGAATTAAGTTAAGCAATTTTATGCCAAATATTAAAAAAATTGCATCAATACATCAAGCTCAGCCATCAAATTAATTAATATCGAACTTTTGTAAAATTAGAATCTGTGATTTTGTTTCTGAAAACTTGTTTATATTTGTAAAATTAAAAATGATAATAGTGCAAAAAAAAATAAAACATAAATTAATAAACCATTTCTTTCAAAACTTTTGTTCATATTCTTAGTCTAAATTGTTATCTTTAGGTTATGTGCAATTATTTGTATTATGATTATGTTGTATGCCAGGACTGCCCAACCAGTCGATTGCGAGCTACAAGTCGATCTCGACAAGCTTTTTAGTTGATCGCAAGTCTCTGACTATCTTCCGATCAACTCGCTTGTTAAAGCTCCACTTTACAATATGTAATAAAGGTGGTCTGTGTTCTTGTTGAAACAAGTGAGGCTTTCCCTAGTGTTTTCGTCCTTTGTGTCTTTTATCATTTATTAAGTAATAGCAGATCAGATCAATCGGTAGAATATAATAATATATCAAAACAATAAATGAAGATTATTTCGGTGAGTAAGCAAAAGTTTGTTGGACAAAGTTGCATTTACAAGTTCACATGTCTTTTCTTTCTTTATTATATTACTCAGGCCTGTATATCGTTATAACAGTATATCGTTGTTCCGCACTAATAGGGTTAAATTTATTAAAAAATAAACTTCTTCAATTATTTAAATCTTTTCTTCTTCTTTTAACCATAACTATGAGCCTAGAAAAGAAAATCAAAACTTATAATTACCATGATGAATGGGAACATGATTTCTTTTTTCCACGGTTAATGCAAATGCTCTTGTTTAATGTGTAATTCAGTTGTTGCTATTCCAAAAAAGGGAAATATCGAAAGACATTTTCAAACAATGCTCCCCAATTATGAAATTTAATATCCGAAAAACTCCGAAATAATCAGAGTAAAATTATAGATTTAAAATCGAACTTACATTCCAACAAAATATGTTGGTAAAAATTTTAAGATTATCTGTTTTGTCATATAATTCAAATTTTGAATCAATTTCAAAATCTACACAATGCCAAATATCGCATTAAAAGTTTTGTTTATATATCCATATAATGATATATTCGTAGTTATTTTCATATTTTCATGTTATGAAGAATTGTTTATTTTACTTAATAATGAGTAAAAGAATTCTTTCACTCCTAAATTTGAATTTAGGGCTGAAGATTTCTTTTACTCATTTATGCTATGAAACATATACTGTAATAAGGACTCCGCCCCTATTATTAATTTAATATAATAATTATTTTATTTTACTTGCGAAGAATCAATGACGGTGGCTCTTGATAAATATAAATTGCATAATTATTTATTTTCTTTTTCATAAATTAATTTAAATATGTGTTTTCAATTAATTTTCGAATTATATCATCTAATATTTAATATTAATTAATTTAAATCCTTTTATTCATATTGAACCTAATCCATTAGAATAAAATCGTTCGTTGCTGTTTTTGGCTAATACTAGTAATGATTATTTACAAACGGATCTAATAACATTTCTTTAAAAATAATTATTACTACATTATTAGAGCAAATTTCAGAGGTGAAAAAAAGACGAATTGCCTATCCTCTTCTCAAAAATCTCTTTTTTTACTCCTTTGATATGAAAATTTGTATATGTAAATTTCAACCTAAATATAGTATATAGTAAACGGAAAAATATCCCAATTTTGCCAGAGAACAAAAACGGAAAAATATCTCAATTTTGTTTTCTGGCCTTTAGAGAATCTGTAGAGGAATGCCTTACAAAGTAATAAATCTGAAACCCAGAAAATTTTATATCCAAGTGATGAAAGGTCATACCAAGGCCCTTCTTACTAAGGTTAAAAGTTATACCTTTAATCTTGATAAGAAGGCTTACATTGTTAATTTTACTTAATAAATTTTGATTTGTATAGATGACATTGGTGTTTTTGTACTTTTATTCACTGGATATCGGTAGATCGCTACATCGCTCCGGTGAAAAAAGTAGCTCACGGTAATAAAAAGGTTGGGCAGCCCTGTTGTATGCTGTATATTATAGAGAAAAATGTAAGGGTTCGATGAAGAAAACCATTCTTTTAAAAGGGGTCGATGCAAGAAAAAGATTGAGAATCCCTGGTTTAAATTATTAAAATATTATGAATAAATTGATAATAATACTTTTTTAATACAGTACAGTATCTGAAAATATTATCATGTGTTGCAATAACACAGAATACAGTACTGTACATAAGACTTTGATCTTTGATGATTAAATTTCCTTTTAAAATAAATATTCTCTAACATGACTAATTAAAATCAATATTTAATTTCAATTCATTTTTATATTTTTGTTTGTAAATTATATCAACTAAAATTACACATTTTGAATAAAATTTGGTAAACAAAATTACCTTCTCTTTCAGAACGCCATTCATATTTAGAACCGGTAGATGGCATCTAGATACTTATTTGCTATGCACGACGGGAAGAAACGTTTCATGGAGGTGTATCGTGCGTGCATGAGGAAGGTTTGTTTTTGTTTTATTTGTTAAAGAAAAGAAAAAAAAATGATGACTACAATGATTGGACGTCGTTCTGTGTTATCTTGTTATAAATATGGTTCCTCGACGCATATGCAAAAAAATTTACTGTTTCGGACTAAACGACGCTTATCGGATTTCAAATTGAAAAGGACGACAATAAACGATTTACTTGTGCCATCTGGATCTTGGAAAGAAGGATTTGCTCGACAACAGAAAAAATTTAATCGACATCTTATTGCTGGAATTGCTTTTTTCACGGGAACGGTAGCCTATGCATATTCTTACGGTTTTTTAGAATTTCACTTTACACCTCCCCTACAAGATTTTCCTGTTTCAGAAATATTAGGTGAAGAAAAAGCTAGGATCTCAACATCTAAAGCGAAAGAAGGACAAACTCAACCTATACTTGTGAAAAGTGGAACAATACCAAATCATGTACCTTATTTGCTTGTTGGAGCTGGAACTGCAGCATTTGCTGCTTTCAGAGCTATAAGAGCTAAAGATCCTAAAGCAAAAATATTAGTTATTGGTGAAGAAGATTGCTATCCATACATGCGTCCACCTCTTTCTAAAGAGTTATGGTTTACTGATGATCGTGAAAAGGCTAAAAAGCTAATTTTTAAACAATGGAATGGAAAAGAGAGAAGTATATATTATGAACATGAAGACTTTTATTGCCCTTCTGATGAATTAATGACAAGAGAAAATGGTGGAGTTTCTGTTGTCAGAGGTATAAAAGTAACAAAAATTGATCCAAGTAATCATAAAGCATATTTAGAAAATGGAGATGAAATTACCTATGAAAAATGCCTTATAGCAACTGGAGGAAAACCTAAAAATCTTCCTGTATTTGAAAATGTAGCAGAAAATATAAAATCAAAAATTACTTTATTTAGAGACATTCATGATTTCCATGCATTAGAGGAAGTAGTGAATAAAGTGAAATCTATTACCATTATTGGTGGTGGTTTTTTGGGTAGTGAACTAGCTTGTGCACTTGGTAAAAGAAGTTCAGACATAAAAAACTTAACAATTAATCAAATATTTCCAGAAACAGGAAATATGGGGAAAGTGCTTCCTGAATATCTAAGTCAATGGACCACAGATAAAATTCGTGAAGAAGGAGTAAATGTTATTGCAAAAAGTGTTGTTCAGAAGGTCTATTCTGAAGGTAATTCTGTTGTTTTGGCATTGAATAATGGGGAAAAAATTGTTACTGATCATGTTATTGTTGCTGTTGGTATTGAACCTAATGTTGAATTAGCTAAAACATCAGATTTAGAAATAGATGATAAATTTGGTGGCTTTAGAGTGAATACTGAATTAGAAGCTAGAAATAACTTATGGATAGCAGGAGATGCAAGTTGTTTTTATGATACCAAACTAGGAAGACGTCGAGTAGAACATCATGATCATGCAGTTGTAAGTGGTAGATTAGCAGGAGAAAATATGACAGGTGCAGGCAAACCCTATTGGCATCAATCTATGTTTTGGTCAGACCTTGGACCAAATGTGGGTTATGAAGCAATTGGAATTGTAGATTCAGCTTTACCAACTGTAGGTGTATTTGCTAAAGCAACTGAAAAAGATACTCCTAAAGCAGTTGTGGAAGGAACTGGTGAAGGGCTTCGATCAGAAACTGAAAAGGATGCAATTCCACCAAAACCAGCTACAGATAATCAAATACCAAGACCTCCAGAACCAGGAGATGATTATGGAAAAGGTGTTATATTCTATCTAAGAGATAATGTAATAGTTGGAGTTATTTTGTGGAATGTTTTCAATCGTATGCCAATAGCCAGGAAGATAATTAATGAAGGTAAAGAATTTGAAGATCTTAATGAAGTTGCTAAACTGTTCAATATACATTCAGAAGAATGAATAAATATAATTTGAATAATATGGCACAATTTTAAGTAATAGTATGGGAATATAATAATGAGATTGAGAATTCTTCTCTCTGTATATTAGAATTTGTACAAGAATATTACTTTTGTTTATACAAGTTGACTTAAAAAAAAAATGCTTTGATCATTTTTTTAAATGTTTAGTTATCATAATGATAATTTCAACTAAAAAATTAACTGGTTGTTTTAAAAGCTATTGTTTAATACTTTATTACATTTTTAAAGAAATTTAGCAATTTATTAATTCAGTAAAATCTGACTGTAAAACTTTATACAGTATAAAGATATGAAAAGAATAAAGAGGAATTTGATCAGCAATTTTTTAGAATTAAATAAATTTTTATAGAATACAGTAATTTAATTTGATCCACTATTATTATATAAAAATAGCAAATAATTTTAATAACAATTGTCTTTTTCAAAATTATTATTTAAGATTATTAAAAAATGTTATGTTCAAATAATAATAATATACAAATTAAATACTTATTAGTTACAAATGAGAGTGATATACAGTAACAATTTTATATAACAAATAAAAATTACTATTATTATTATTAATAGGTAGAAATAAGTTTATTTATATAAAAATATAATTAATTTTATATATTA
>AYEL01067864.1:0-16397 GCA_000484575.1 Olivierus martensii
AATAATTTAGATTTAGGTGTGCTGCCAAATTTTAAAATATTAAAATGTTCCTCAACAGAAAAAAGGTTGAGAACCACTGTTCTAGATAAATATATCTTTAATTATAAGCAAAAAAATTTTTCTGTTTTGTATGAAAATTTGTTCTGTAATGGCATTGTGAATAACAAAATCAATCAATCAAAAATAAATATAAATCTAAATCTAATCAGTTAAACCTTTTAAATAATTATTTTTGCATAATTGGATTTTAATAATTAGTTTTTTTTCCTTTCATGGCATTGTGAATAACAAAATCAATCAATCAAAAATAAATATAAATTTAAATCTAATCAGTTAAACCTTTTAAATAATTATTTTTGCATAATTGGATTTTAATAATAACAGTTATTGGAATAAAATAATAATTCATGTATTTTGACTAAGGTTGATAAATTTTTTCAGTTTTTATTTTTAAATTCTAACTTTTAAAATCTTGATTTATTTTCATTAAAAACTAATCTGAATTTAAACTTTTTCAGGATTGTGGATAAATTTAAAACTAATATTTAGGAAAAATCTTATAATTTTTAAATAAAACTAGTTACAATGATTTATATATTTATTATAAATTGAAAACTTGAATTTGAAACCATTTGGTATTTATTAATTGAGAAAATAATTTAAAATAATTGGCAAAGAACAAATTAAATAGATAATAACTATTATAAACTGTTAATATTATAGTGTGCGTTATTACTCTTATTTTAATGTTTTTGTGAAATGTTGTTTGAGTAAAATTTTAGTGATTTTCTGGAATTATTATAGTGTGCATTATTGTTCTTATTTTAATGTTTTTGTGAAATGTTGTTTGAGTAAAATTTTAGTGATTTTCTGGAATCAAGAACCATCCAGATATTTTGAAATAGGAATTAAATTTTCATTTATAATTTTTTATCTAATAAACAGTTTTCATTGATTACACTATCTTTGTAAAAATGAAAATTATATATATACATTTTAGATAAGGCTAATAATTTTTGCATTTAAAATTAAAACATAAAATAAAATTTATATCAAAAAGTTTTAATTATAATCCTATTCAATTTACAGTGCTGCATATGACACTGTTACGAGGCAAAATGTGGCCATTAAAAAACTTAGCAGACCTTTTCAAAATGTTACTCATGCAAAACGAGCCTATAGGGAATTCAAATTAATGAAACTTGTAAACCACAAAAATGTAAGTATAATTTTTGAGATATATTTAATAGATTCATTTATTTTTTTCATATAAAATTGATTAATGAAAATTTGTTAAGATAATTTTATTAAGTTTAAAACACATATGAATTATTTACAAAAAGTATTAAAAGAATTAAAATTTTATTAAATTTAGACAATTAAGTAAGTATAAAAGAAATGTATTTAAAAGTATATTGTTATTATAAAATACACAAATATAAAAATATCACAAAATAGCCACTATTTAAATTACAGTTCTGTTTTTTTTTTCTGTATAAGCAATATATAATAGGTCCTGAACTTAAGTGGCTAATTCATTCCAAAAATTTTTACATAAGTTCAACAATATTTAAATTTGATATATATGAATGCATGCATTAATAAATAGAATGATTAAATGAAATTTATGAAAATATAAGTATAGATGAGAAAATTTAAAATTATAAGCGATACTTTTGCAAAAAACTAAACTGTTTAAGCCGAGTTCGCTATTCAAAAGTGTGCGATTACTACAGTGTGTGAGTGCTCTCCTGAAATACGCACGTAATGAGGATTTTTTATAGCTCCATGGGTCAAAAGACCATGGAGCTATAAAAAATAGATGATAATAGATTTTATATTGGAAGTTTTCAATTTTATGAGTTAATTCATCCTTAAAGTGAGCTTGTTAAGTAACAACTCTTAAACTGAAAATCAATTTCTCATAGACATAATATTAACACAAAGAGAGTTCCATTCTTAACAAAGAAATTTGTCCATAATAAAATTAAGTAAAGGTTAACAAAATGATTAAATGAAATTTATGAAAATATTATAAGTACAGTGGTACCTCGGTTCACGAACACAATCCGTTCCTCGATCCTGTTCGTAATCCGAATCAATTTTTCCCATTGCAATTAATGTAAATCCAAATACTGTTTTTTGTCCTAGAAAAAATTTTTGACATGTTATGGCTTTATGTGTGGAAATTTGTCCTAGAAAAAATTTTAACATGTTATGGCTTTATGTGTGTAAATAATACCTAGAAAAAATTTTTAACATATTATGGCTTTATGTGTGGAAATAATACAGCTAGAAAAAAAAATTTAACATATTATGGCTTTATGTGTGGAAATAATACAGAAAGGAAATAAATATAACAGTAACCCTTTTGCATAACATCTTATTATCTCACGTACACAACCTATTTATTCTTACCATTACCTGGGAATACTTGGGGGATGATATCACAGTTTATACTTGTTTTTACAGATATTCCATTCTCTGTTAGTTTTTTATATTGGAAGTTTCCAATTTTATGAGTTAATTCATCCTTAAAGTGAGCTTGTTAAGTAACGACTCTTAAACTGAAAATCAATTTCTCATAGACATAATATTAACATAAAGAGAGTTCCATTCTTAACAAAGAAATTTGTCCATAATAAAATTAAGTAAAGGTTAACAAAATAAATAGTATATGATTAAACAAATATTTATCTAAATAAATAAAAACAAAATTTAAACTAGTTTATAGGACCTTAAAAGAAAATTAACAATGCAAGAGCACTTTCAGGCTGGACTTACCCCTCTCCAGCATAATAAGAAAATATGGCTCTAGCATAAGCGGCCTCCTCAAGGGACTGAACTAATTTATAGGACCTTAAAAGAAAATTAACAATGCAGGAGCACTTTCAGGCTGGACTTGCCCCTCTCCAGCATAATAAGAAAATATGGCTCTAGCATAAGCGGCCTCCTCAAGGGACTTGTCTGTTATATGGGATGATGCTAAAATTGTTGACTTCTATGATCCAATGAGTTGAGGTCCAGCTTTTGAGAGGTTTGGAACATATACCTCTATTGCCAAGATAAAAATCTGATTAATTCTAGAGATAAGGACTCTATATCTAGTGCTTGAGAGTTCTTGATTAATCAATGTACCTATAGTATTTAAGTGTGCAAACGTAAACATTTGTATCTGTTACCACCCTATTTCCATTCCTTTTGCATAACATCTTATTATCTCATGTACACAACCTATTTATTCTTACCATTACCCTGACACTTGGGGGATGATATCACAGTTTATACTTGTTTTTACAGATATTCCATTCTCTGTTAATGCATATTTTCTTTCTGCAGCTGGAGAGAGGCACTCCAACCCGAAAGCACTCCTGCATTGTTAAATTTCTTTTAAGATCCTATAAGTTAGTTTAGATTTTGTTTTTATATTAATTTGGGACCTAGTTGTTAATTTAGTTTAAATAAATAAAAATATATCCTTTAAAATCAAGCAAATTATGATGATAAAGATATTATTTATGTAATATGAATATTAAATTTTTATTCTTTGCTATCGTCATCAATAAATGATTAGATGAGCTATTAAACAGTGAATAACATTTAGGAACAATTCTCAAATGAAAGTTATTTATAATAATTTGCCAATGAAACATTGGCAATTAGAACATGCACTACTTCCAGTTAATAGTATGCCATTTTGATTTTCCTGATTTTGTATTTCAGATGATGAACACTTCTACAAAATCAGAAAAATCAAAATGGCAGACTAAGTAGCAGAAGTAGCACATGGTCTAATTAATGCAGTGTAGCAAATAATTGGTACTCTGCTATAAACTTAGTTGTACTATATTATTGCTATATAGCCTACATGATTTTAAATTTCTTTTTATGAATGTCTAGCATTTATTTATTGCAATATGTTCATATTTTTGATTTTTCTGAAACTTCATATTTGAAAAAACTCATAAACCAGGAATTCATAAGTTAAAAACTTTGTATATTTACATTTTATGGAAATTCAATACAAATAAAAAGACTTAAATATCTGCATAACTCTGAAACCACAAAACTTGAAATCATATAAATAGGATACTTAGAAATATTTTCAATTTATTTATGAGGGCACATTCTGAAATGCAATTTAAAGATGTCTTCAAATGTTGGAACATTGTATTATTCTGAATGGCTGATAATGATGTTTTAATTGGCTGAAAATGTTTCATTCCAACCCGAAAGCACTCCTGCATTGTTAAATTTCTTTTAACAATGCAGGAGTGCTTTCGGGGATATTTTTGATCCAATGCAGGAGTGCTTTCGGGCATATTTTTGATTTTTCTGAAACTTCATATTTGAAAAAACTCATAAACCAGGAATTCATAAGTTAAAAACTTTGTATATTTACATTTTATGGAAATTCAATACAAATAAAAAGACTTAAATATCTGCATAACTCTGAAACCACAAAACTTGAAATCATATAAATAGGATATTTAGAAATATTTTCAATTTGTTTATGAGGGCACATTCTGAAATACAATTTAAAGATGTCTTCAAATGGAACATTGTATTATTCTGAATGGCTGATAATGATGTTTTAATTGGCTGAAAATGTTTCCATGTATACTGCATATACAGAAAAAGTTAAAATAAGATTGTTAATCAAGTGCTAACTTTTTTGTGATAAACAAGGTGTGTTCATTAATTTCTGGAACTGTAAAATAAATATAAATATTAAATAAATAATTAATTTAATCTTACAGTAATATTATTTAAAAAACAAACAAGCAAAAAACATTTATTCATCTCCTCTTAGTTTGATTATTTGTTTTTAATTTAACTTAGTCTGATCATCTGGCACATTTGCATTATGGATATTTATAGGGAAAAGAGGATATGCATTAAACTTCAACCATCCTATTATCCAGATATTTTCCAAATATTGCACCAAATAATTTTTCTTTTTTCAAAATTAAAATGATGTTTTAAAGAAAGAAAATTTGTCACTGTAGAAATCATACAGAAGGAAATAATGAAAATTTTAAGATATCTAAAAGAAGGTGATTTTAAAATATGTTTTGAAAATTAGAAAAAAAGATGGATAAGATATATAAAAGCAAAAAGCTTTTAATTTGAAGAATATTAAAGATAATTTCATTTATATTTGCTATTTTGTCTTGATTTCTGATAAATCCTAGAAATTAATGAATACATCTTGTATTTTAAGAAATTTATCATTATACAACTTAAATTTTTAAATAACTAATTTTATCTAATTAGTAATTTTATCTGTTATTATTATGATACAATTTTTTTTTATAATTCAAACTTTTTTATTGTCCAATAAAATATTAAACTTATAAATGATCTATTATAAATATAGAAATTTCTCATTTTATGAAGATAATGCATTTCTTAAAAAAAGATGAAAATTTGTAAAATGAATTTCTGTTTTCCATTAATATCAATATAAAAGTATCTGATTGATTCTTGAATCTCTGAAAGTTTTATTTATATTTTATACATATATATAAAAATATTCCAAAATATTAAAATAAAGACAATAAACTATAATGGTTACTGTACAATAATTTCTAATAGTTATTTAGTTAATAGTTTTATAATAATTTATAATATTTTTTGATAGTTGGTTTTGAATTTCCCAGCTGCTATGTGTAAAACGTTTTGAATGTAAATTTTGTGTCAATAAACATTTACAAATCATTGTGATTTTATTTTTCAGTTAAAATTATAAAAAATTTTTGTAGTTTTAAATTTATCTGTAATTTTTAGAAAATTTCTGTTTTGACAAGATATTCATAAAAATAAATAAATCTACTGGAAACTTAGAATTTGAAAAGAAACAAAAAATTTTAATATTCAGGAATGAGATATGGCATTGCAAGGTAACATATATATTTATTTAAAACAACAAAATTGAATTTTCTTAAACAGTTTAAATTGTTAATTATGTTTTTTCATATTCTGCATAAATTCTAGTAAACATTGAATGCAAAGTGCTTTCAAGGTTCAAGTATTAGATATTCAGCTTTAACTTTTTTCTATATTCTCAGATTTTGTGAAGACTATTTTTTCAACTAATAATATAATATTAGCCATTGTTTTAAATACTTTTTGATGTTAATTTCAGAAATAACATATCTACAGGTGTATCTATCTCTGTAGTATATCAGGCATGGATAAAAGTTACTGATAAAAATGAAGTTCATCTGGAAGAAAGCTTTTCTTTCTTTCTTCACTGATGTACTTCAAATGGCCAGTCCATAAGTCAATCTATTACCTAGGCCAGTGCTTCTCAAACTTTTTTTATTCATGACCCCATTTTTCATTATGAGATTTTTTGCGACTCCAGGTATTAAATATGAATTTACAAGTACATAATCATTTACATATTTTCATACTACATAAATCATTTCCACACTTATTAAGATGAACACAATCAACCAACTACACTGAAAATTCATCATGTTGTCATACGTTAAATATTGGGCATTTGTGAAATTACATAAAACTGAAATTCAAGTGTTTGAATTTAATTTTCTAAGATGAACACAATCAACCAACTACACTGAAAATTCATACGTTGTCAAGTTAAATGTTGGCATTTGTGAAATTACATAATAAACTGAAATTCAAGTTAATATTGGGTGTTTTGTGAAATTACATATAAACTGAAATTCAAGTGTTTGCCAACCAACCACACCGAAAATTCATATGTTGTCATACGTTAAATATTGGAGTTTGTGAAATTACATATAAACTGAAAATCAAGTATTTGAATTTAATTAGTGAAATTACATATAAACTGAAATTCAAGTATTTTAATTTAATTTTTGCCAACTACATTGAAAATACATATGTTGTCATACGTTAAATATTGGGCATTTGTGAAATCGAAAATTCATATGTTGTCATACGTTAAATATTGGGCATTTGTGAAATTCATATGTTGTCATATGTTAAATATTGGGCGTTTGTGAAATTACATATATTCCAATGTTTGCATTTAATTTTAGGG
Organism: Olivierus martensii; assembly: GCA_000484575.1. Classification (NCBI taxonomy): domain Eukaryota; kingdom Metazoa; phylum Arthropoda; class Arachnida; order Scorpiones; family Buthidae; genus Olivierus; species Olivierus martensii. Next base: position 7,037 of record AYEL01067864.1, read on the forward strand.
ATCCCAGCATTTCGCTTTGCAACTCCATAGTTTGAGAAGCGCTAACCTAGGCCAATGGTTTCCAAACTTTCTGTGTCTGTGCCTCCTTTTTCATAAAATATTGGTATGCCACCTCATTTTCATAATAATCTAATTTTATAAATACTTTCTACTTACAATATAATACTACAAAACAATATACCATATTTTGTATAAATAAAGTTCTTGTATATAAAAAATATATATTTATTATGATGTAACAAATTTCCAAAAAAAATCCAAAAAATAGAGTACATGTTTAATACAATATAATATTTAATGCAATAGATGTACTTGTTTTCTGCATGAATTCTCTCAAAATTTCTGCAGTGTTATTGAAGATATTTCTACTTGCAATTCTTTTTCAATCCTAAACGAGATTGATATTTTGTCTTTAAAACTGCTACTGCAGAAAGTTTCTGAGTATATGGATATATGTATTTATAGCTTTTATGTTAGTTCATTTTTTGACAACAATTTGAATTTATTTTTGTTTGTTTGTCTCAAAAATGATGTTTTTGTTAATTCTTGCATGCCCCTTGCAATAGACTAACACCCCATTAGGTGGTGTGCCCACAGTTTGGAAACACTGACCTAAGCAATAAAGAAGCCCCAATGTTATGGTAGCAAACTTGATTTAAAAGTTGATTCTGAAGCTGATTTTGAGATGTTCTGTTCCCATAATGAAAGACTCAAATTTGAAAACCTTATTGAAATTCAGAAGCAAAGCCTATACTTGAAAGATTTGATTTTAACCTGAATTTGAACAAATCATTAGGATTTGAAAATTGAATGGGCCTTTGAAGAATTTTGATCTTGAAAAATCTTGATGCTTGCTCATTTTAATGGCATCGAAACAAGACAAAGAATAAAGAAAATGTTTTTTCCTTCCAGGAGATTCTGAGAAAGAAGAAAAGAGTCAATGTTTGATTTCCTTAAGTAATAGTCAAAGATTTGTTTATCACAAAACAAGACAAAGAATAAAGAAAATGATTTTTCCTTCCAGGAGATTCTGAAAAAGAAGAAAAGAGTCAATGTTTGATTTCCTTAAGTAATAGTCAAAGATTTGTTTATCACAATATATCAATATATTATTGGATATTAGCAATTATCCAGATCCCCTGGCTATAGTTGAATAGAACTCTTTTCTCCTTAAATCAGGGATGGGCAAAAGGCAGCCCGGCCCGCGATGGCATCTTATACGGCTCGCCGCATAAACTAGAATACATTACAGTTTCAAGGTCCACATTTGTAAAATTCTACTCGAAAAGAAAGAAAAAATAATGGATACTTTGTAGTGTAAAATAATGGATACTCTCGCTAGTGTACACATACAGTACTGAGTTACTCCAAATTTTTATGATATAATTAACCACGAACACAGTAAATTTCATCATTAAGTTGTAAATTTGTTTTTATAAAATTACTTATGTAGGACCTAATATTTTGTAACATTCTGATGTAATAGATTATTAGAATCAAGCAATTTGATAAAATACTTGTTTTCAAAGAAAATTATCTGAATTTATTCATAGAACTAATTATTTTCTAATGTTTCTAATGAAAAAAAATAGTTTCTAACTATGCTTTTGAACTCTTTGCATACAGACAAAAACTAAGAAAATAACACAAGAAAAGTATATTTCAAAAATAATATTGATACACGAATATATTCTTAGTTTAAGTATTACAAAAGTGGCTACACACGATAGCGAAATTGACAAGAACGTGTGCGGATAAATTTGCCCAACCATTATTCTTGTCCCGTGTGATGGTGAGAGGAATATGTTTGTGCAAGAATCAGTCTATCTTGAACTTGAGTAGTCATTTTATGTTAAGTAGTTTTATTAATTATTAATAGATTAGCTAATGTTATCATCAATAATTTCATTACATAATGGCACCATAAGGTTAAATTCGGCCTTAGGTACATTTCACTTTTATACGGCCCTGCCTCATCCTGAAATTGTTAATCCGGCCCTCGGCAGAAAATAATTGCCACCCCTGCCTTAAATTATCATTTGATTTATCAGGTTTCATATTGTTTTTGTAAATCATAAGTGCAGAATAAGGGTTTTTTTTGTTCAAAATTTTTTGATTTGGAACTAATTACATCATTTTAACATTCTCTATATGGGAAAATCTGCTTTGGTTTATGTCATCTTGATTAATGTCACCAATATTTATCCAAGTTATGATAAAATTTTGAAGAATGATTGTATTTGAATTATGATATTTCATTTTAATCAAGTTAATATATATCAAAAACTTTAGGATTCAATTATTTAAGTGATCATTAACAAAATTAAATCATTAAATGAAATAATCATTGTATTGAGTTTTCAATAAATCTTTTTAATATCTAAAAAATATTGGACGCTAGTGTACACATACAGTACTGAGTTAATCCAAATTTTTATGATATAATTAACCACGAACACAGTAAATTTCATCATTAAGTTGTAATTTTACAGATAATTGGACTTTTGAATGCATTCACTCCACAGAAATCTTTAGAAGATTTTCAAGATGTGTAAGAAATTTTTATTTTTTCAATAAATAATTTATACATTAATAAATAATTTAATTATCACTTTTCATTAGATATTTATTCTTGATATAATAATTGAAATAAATAATAATACAACCAGTTTTCAGCACACACACTTATATAGAAATTATCATAAAATAAGAAATAACTTTAAAATAATAACACTATATAAAATTTGTAAAATTTTCATGCTTTTATTTTTACTTATATCAATGTTAAAATAAATACAGCAATACCTCACATAGTCCGGTTAATTGGTTCCTCTTTCTTACCAGACTAATTGAAACCATTAACTTTTAAATAATAACTTCAAGGGTACTATATTTAAATAAACCTAAATTATTAAGCCAAATTTTAGCCCTTGAAACCGTAACGGAAATAATTTTAATGATTTGAAATAATTTAAACTAATGTTAGCTCCATCTTGTAATTAGAATAATTATTAATTTTACAAATCAATGAGTGGCACCATCTATTAATTAATAATTGAACTAGGAAATTTTAACTAATTGAATTTTTAATGATTTGAAATAATAGTTCAAATCATTAAAATTATTTCCGTTACGGTTTCAAGGGCTAAAATTTGGCTTGATAATTTAGGTTTTTCTGTTATGGTTTCAAGGGCTAAAATTTGGCTTGATAATTTAGGTTTATTTGGGAATTGAAACCAGACAGTTTGAGGTACGTAATCTATGGGAAAAATTATAATTGGTTCCAAGAAATTTTCGATTTGCTCATGTGATTTTTTAAATCATAAATTCTTACATTAATAATTATTTCTTTACTCATTAAACACTAAAATCTTTATAAAAGATATATAATAGACAGTAGAAAGGGGCATAAAGTGGGTCCAAGTTTATAAAGATGAATAGATAAAATAAGCTTGCGTGGCAGGCGAACGCATTCAGTTTCTCAAATCGATCACTCAGTGCCATTCCGAACACCCAGAGTGGAACTCTGCGTGTTCAGAATGGCGCTGAGACTGAACAATTCAACAAGAGACAAGAAGTCTGGCGGTGAGTTGGCAGGCGAATGCATTCAGTTTCTCAAATCGATCACTCAGCACCATTCCGAACACCCAGAGTGGAACTCTGTGTGTTCAGAATGGCGCTGAGACTGAACAATTCAACAAGAGACAAGAAGTCTGGCAGTGACCAGCTTGCAATATCGTTTTGGTTGCTCACGAGTCACTACCCACTTGAAAATGCACATTTTGTGAAAAATTAATGATTAATAAAACAAGATGAATGAATTTAAAGTTTTTATTGTAAATAAATGAACAAAAAGTTTTAACTCAAATATCTTTATCAAAAAAGATGCAAAATTGACATCTGAATGAGTTTCTTTTGTTTTTGTTCTTTGTACATCTTTCTGTAGCATTGAATTGAATATATCTTAACAAACGTTGTTAAGATAAATTTGGCAACACTGGAGCAGCCGTCTGAATGTCTTAGCTCGTCAAATAGTGGCTATTCGATTCATATATAAGTATTAAGTAGCAAGCACACTTACATTTCATATTTATTCTAAAAAATAAAGTAAATTGAAAATTTTTTTATTAACAATTATAATCCGGACTATAGTGAAACCTGGACTATGCGAGGTATTGCTGTATAACATTGATTTGGTATAAATTTTTACATTATTCTATTATCAGAATAGAAGGAAAAAATTTTAACATATCTTCATACAACAAAAGAAATATCAAATTGCTTAGATAGCAACATGATTATTGAAAAAACTTTCAGACTTCAAGTCCATCATCATGTTACAAACACAAAGAAAACATATTGAATAATAAGTATTATTCTATTCATATTGTTTCAATAGATTATTACTATAAGAATAATATTTTAAATTATAGTATGAAATTAAAAATTTTAAAATATAAATAATGTTGTGTATATTTATACATAATAAAAATTAATAGTATAATTAAAATATTACATATAATATCTTGGGAAATTATATTGTCAATTTGAATTATCTAAATCCTTTGTTATGCTTCATTAGCCATTTTCATGTGGGATAGATATTCTCTGTCTTTCTGATGTTAATAGGGTCATTTTCTTGATCAATAGTTGCTTTATAAATATACTATTTTTTGGTGTTATTTCTTTAGAATTGTGATTCACACTGACATATGTCTTTTGATTCATGCCATTTAGAATCAGTGTCCTTATTAAATGCTTTGATCACTAAAGCTATATTATTTTTTGTTTTTTATATATATCTTTATTTGAATGATATAAATAGGTTATTTCATGTCAGTCTGATATGCACTACTATAAAATTTTGTTAAATTGAATTCATGATTGAGTAAGTTATTTTATTATTATAATTATACATAATTTAAATTGTAGACAAGTCCATAATCAGATTATAAACACAAATAGAACATAAACTGTCATAGTATTAGTATTCTATTTATTATTATTAGTAATTAAAAATTACAAAAGTGTAACAAATAACAGCATTGTTCCAGAATTCTAAAAACTGCTTATTCTCCTAATGACAGCTTAAAAATCAAAACAGCACATTCAGCAGTAGGATTATAATACTAAACACTTTATAACGTTTTCAGTATACAATGATACTATCATCAGTTGAGCAACATATTCTAAATAAGAACTACAAACGTATTATGCATAATAGAACAGAACAAATTTAAAAATTAAAAGTTATAAACATAACATTAACTGAATAAACATAAAAGTCCTTACAGAGACATTACTTTATATCATGTTATTTATACCGACGGAGAGGGGGTAATAGAATACCCTGGTATAAACGAACAACAGAAGTTAACTATTCTCCTTCACCACACACTTCCACGCTAAGCTTAGTTCATCAGCTTGCCTAACATTAATTACATTATTATTTTTATTAGATTTTATAATCTCCAGTTTTTCCCTTGGGTAGATTCTTATGATTATCGACATTTTAAACTATTTTGGCACCCTGCCAATTGATGTTTACATCTTTTTCAAATGCCCTTTGGGCTAGTGCGTTCACCACATTACTCTTAACAATATTGTGTCTATGCTCGTTCAGCCTATCCTTGAAATTCCTGGCGGGAGCCACCACGTATATCTCTGATTGGTTATCATCCATGTTGTGTAATAGTATCTTATAAACGCCTGATTTAAATCCCTCTACTCTTTTATCCTTATCATTACATAGTAAATTAAAAACAGTGGGTGCCCTTTTAAAGGTATGGGACATGCTATTGGATTTAATATTACTCTTATCAATATTGTGTCTATGCTCGTTCAGCCTATCCTTGAAATTCCTGGCGAGAGCCACCACGTATATCTCTGATTGGTTATCATCCATGTTGTGTAATGGTATCTTATAAACGCCTGATTTAAATCCCTCTATTCTTTTATCCTTATCATTACATAGTGTAAGATACCGGGACTCTGAATATAATTAAAAATAATAATAATAATTAAAAATAATCGAGACGTAATTAAAACCCGCGATAAAATATGAGAATTAAGAAGGAATTTGTCACCAAGCCGCAACATGATTATAGGCGTGTCATGTTTAGTTATTGTTCTTTTAAATATTGTATTCGACGAATTAGTCAGATATCAATTCGGAGCTCTCATGAGAAACCTCATTCAATGCAGGAGGCTCCTGATGGTTGGTGAGGGAGGCATTGGTTTCAAACATAGCTTTCTGTTTTATGTATATGTTTTGCATAAATCTCCTGCTATACCCATGCCTTAAACCACAATCATAAATGCATTCTAGTTCCATCTTGTAGAGTACTTTATTATTACAATGGGTCAGACTTCTTTTAAAATGAAACGTGAAGGCAGCTCTCTTGTACATCCACGGGTCAAAAGACCATCTAAGGATAATCACTGGGGTGGCAGTGGGCTTAACATACACAGTAGTGTGAAACACCTCTTCGGTAGTTATGATTTTAATATGTAAGAAATTTATTTCAGTTTGGCTGACTTGCGAACATCTAAGGATAATTACTGGGGTGGCAGTGGGCTTAACATACACAGTAGTGTGAAACGCCTCTTCGGTAGTTATGATTTTAATATGTAAGAAATTTATTTCAGTTTGGCTGACTTGTGCTAACTTAAGAATGAGCCTGTACAGTTTTTTACAGAAGTGGTCAACTATAGACTCCACTTTGTGGTTAGATTTCCATAGTATAAACACATCGTCCATGTACCTTGCATACAGGGTGAACTCCTTAATCAGGCAGTGCTGAAGTTGCTTTTCCACTTCCCTAACTACAATTTCAGCCAGCACCTCCGCCATAGGGCAGCCTATGAGGACCCCTTTGACCTGTAAAAGACACCCCTAAACTCAAAAAAGACTCATGACAGATAAGATATCTGCGCTGCGAAAGATGGCTTGATCTTGGCACTGAAAATCTGGGGTATTTTGCAAAAGAAACCTATAAAACAAAACACATGCTGCCTCCAAATTAATAGCTGCGGAAGATGGCTTGATCTTGGCACTGGTCTGGGGTATTTTGCAAAAGAAACCTATAAAACAAAACACATGCTGCCTGCAAATTAATAGATGGATATATAGATTCAAAATCTAGAGTAGTCATAAATTCCCCTCCAGTGGCATGTTACCTGGTGTAAACGCCTCAAGAATTCGCATGGGGAGTCAACTTTGTATTGGTAATCCGCTAGTATACCATTACAGTACTTAGCCAGACTTTTCTCTATTTTGTATGTGGTGGACCAACTTTTCCATAATAGGTCTAGCTAGAGGTGGGCTTTTGTGGGTTTTGATGTAAGCGAAAACTCTTGGACAGGCTGGGTTAACAATTTTATCTTTACAAATAAAATCTGGCCATTTCTGGTGTTTAAGTAGCCTGTCGACTTTAGAAGCTAGAGTGTTGGTGGGGTTTTTTGCTAACACTTCAGCATTAGAGTCTGAAATAAACGGCATAATGAATTTTTCATAAGATTCATCCTTCAATATGACTAATTTCTTGGACTTGTCTTCTCTAGTCACAATTATGCGTTGATCTAGAATCCAGTCAATGGTCTGTCGCACTTTGATGTCATCAACTTTAATCATATCACTGGAAAGTTCCAAATTTCGGTGCCTTCTTCTGCTATGCTTATTGACAAAAGCCGTTTCTCTGCTTGTAACACATTGCTGGATTCAGCTAGCCTTTCCAGAACCAGAATGTCTTCTAGGACAGTTACTGCTTCATATAACACACATGCTGGACCTTTAGTTATGAGGTCAATCACAAACTGCGGGAAGTGAATATCATCCATAACTATGGTGACATCTTTCAGCTGAAGGGCACGTCTACTACTATTCCTAAGTTGCTTTTTGAAAATCCACTTTAATTTTTATGATGTGTACCTGGCGGAGAGTTTTCTGGAACTCAACTGTCTTCGCATCATACACTTTCATTTTCGCAGACACCTGGATGTTACGCGGTGAATCCTCGTTAGGCAAGATATTTCTTATTATAATATGATATAAAGTACTGTCTCTGTGGCGGAGAGTTTTCTGGAACTCAACTGTCTTTGCATCATACACTTTCATTTTTGCAGACACCTGGACATTACGTGGTGAATCCTCGTTAGGCAAGATATTTCTTATTATAATATGATATAAAGTACTGTCTCTGTAAGGACTTTTATGTTTATTCAGTTAATGTTATGTTTATAACTTTTAATTTTTAAATTTGTTCTGTTCTATTATGCATAATATGTTTGTAGTTCTTATTTAGAATATGTTGCTCAACTGATGATAGTATCGTTGTATACTGAAAACGTTATAAAGTGTTTAGTATTATAATCCTATTGCTGAATGTGCTGTTTTGATTTTTAAGTTGTCATTAGGAGAATAAGCAGTTTTTAGAATTCTGGAACTATGCTGATATAGTCTGCTGAGCCAGCAGTATACATATGGATGTGCTTAAGAACTACCTCAAATATAAGAAAAAGCTTGTTAGAACTGAAGAGACTTAGATTTTCTTGAAAGAATTCAAGATAAATGACATTTTTCCAATGTCTATCTACCAGATTACCTTTCCTATACGGTCTAAGAAAATAGAATTAAATACTAAAAGGATATGCCTTAGATCTGCTATCGCAGATGCCAAAAGAAGGTATTTTAAACTTAAGGCTCTAATAAGAAGGATCTTGCCTAACGAGGATTCATCCCGTAACGTCCAGGTGTCTGCGAAAATGAAAGTGTACGATGCAATGATGGTTGAGTTCCAGAAAACTCTCTGCTAGGTACACATCAAAAAATTAAAGTGGATTTTCAAAAAGCTACTTAGGAATAGTAGTAGACGTGCCCTTCAGCTGAAAGATGTCACCATAGTTATGGATGCCGCTAGGTACACATCAAAAAATTAAAGTGGATTTTCAAAAAGCAACTTAGGAATAGTAGTAGACGTGCCCTTCAGCTGAAAGATGTCACCATAGTTATGGATGATATTCACTTCCCGCAGTTTGTGATTGACCTTATAACTAAAAGTCCAGCATGCGTGTTATATGAAGCAGTAAGTGTTCTAGAAGACATACTGGTTCTGGAAAGGCTAGCTGAATCCAGCGATGTGTTACAAGCAGAGAAACGGAGATGGGCATTTGTCAATAAGCATAGCAGAAAAAGGCGCCGAAATTTGGAACTTTCCAGTGATATGATTAAAGTTGATGACGTCAAAGTGCAACAGACATTTGTGATTGACCTTATAACTAAAAGTCCGGCATGCGTGTTATATGAAGCAGTAAGTGTCCTAGAAGACATACTGGTTCTGGAAAGGCTAGCTGAATCCAGCGA
>AYEL01067865.1:0-17430 GCA_000484575.1 Olivierus martensii
TTTTTTAGAATATAAATTTCACATTGATATAGCATTGTAAATTGCAAAATTCCGTGAGAATCATGTCATTTAAATTGAAATAATAATTAGAACACTTGCTAGATACTGGAAATAACTAGTTCTTTGTGTATAACAATGATTCTTTTTCTAAGAGTACTATCAGTCTTTATTCAAAACTAAATCATGACATAATTTAAAAGATATTGAAGTTCTAGAAAATGATAAAAAATATATCATCATGATTTTCAGATTATTATATAAAATAGCTTATTTGTAATATAAATGATTTTATTTTTAATAATAATATTGTATATATATATGCATTTATTCTTATAAAATTATTTTGTAAAAGTTATGCAGGGTGAAGAAAAACTTCTTCATAAAATTTTGTGTACTGATAGGGGGGCTTGAAACATGTCAAAAATGTCTAATGAACATATGGTCTAAATGGCACTGTTTTCTAAGCTAGCCAATCACCATCAAGTACACAATGTGTTGTATTGCCAAGATGCATTGCTCTCCTACTTAATACCAGGTAATAAGAAGGCGAGCGATGCAACGTGACGTGTCATGATCTTTGTATACTCGATGATGATTGGCTAGCTTTAAAGGGTTATAACTCGAAAATGGTGCCATTTAGATCATATGTTCATTAGACATTTTCAACTTGTTTCGAGGCCCCCTATCAAAATTTTATGACAAAGTTTTTCTTCACCCTGTATATTAAAATAAGCTAATTAAATATAGAAATCTCACAAACATTTATCAATAAATTTATTAATTTCAGCTTTATTTTTATTTATTCTAATTTTATTTACTATTTTTTCACAATTTTTAGGATGTTGGTGGTCAAGATAAAATTCGTCCGTTGTGGAGACATTATTATACAGGCACACAAGGTCTTATATTTGTAGTGGACTGTGCTGATCGTGATAGAATTGATGAAGCCAAACAAGAACTGCACAGGATAATAAATGATCGTGAAATGAGGAATGCTATAATTTTAGTATTTGCAAACAAACAAGATTTACCAAATGGTATGTTCTACAGATATCTGCATAATTTGTTTTATTGTTTGCATAAATAATTTTATGTTTAATAAGTTCTTGAATTATTTGAAATATGAAATATTAATATATAAAAATGAAATATTAATTTTAAATTGTAGATTTTAAAATTTTTAATTTTTGCTGTAATAATTTTTCAATTGAATGATGGTGTTGCATATTAAATTTGATATATAAAGTTCTTAGAGAATACATTTTTTTCACTATTGAAATGAAAGTTATTCAGTTTTATTTTTTTTCTTATTTGCTAAAATTGATATATGAAATTATTTTGTTTTATAAATAATTGAGATTTTATATCTGAATTGATATTATCTTTCTCGCCAAGTTAAGCAAATACTTCATTTTTATTAGATTTTAACCAGAAAAGAAAAAATTATATCTTATGTTTATTTTTGTTTGTACTTACATCTTATATATATCGTTTTTATTAAACGCTTTGAAAATTCAAAATTTCTTTATGTAATTTCTGGTTTGCTGATTTAATGTCAATATTAACTGTTTTTCATATTTCATTATGATTAGTTTATTTAAATTAAAGATTGATATTTTAAAGTTTAATAAGAGTATAAAAAATAAAAATTTTAATAAAACATTTAATTGTTTTTCAATAGTATATATTCATCAAATAGAAACTCACTTTAAATTTTTGAGTATATTTTTAAGGAAAAAAACAAATATAATTATTTTTTCACTATTCACTATTTCGCTTTTGTATTCGAAAATACATAATGATGAAATATTGTTATAAGCTACTTTGCTTACAATTTGGCATTATTTTTAAATAAACATTAAAGATTTTTCTATTATGTTGTTGCAAAAACTAAAATAAAATACTACTTGAAAATGAACTGTGTTTATAATACTATTAGCTTAAACATTTATCTGTATATAAGTCTGATAGCTATAATTAATCTTTTAAAATATATATATAAACTGTTATAAGTTACATATTGCTATTTTATATTACTATGATGATCAAATTGAATTAAATTATTAGAATAATATACTTCGAAAAAGAATAAAATATCTGTTATTAAAACATACATTATATTTATTTTTTAGCTATCATCAATAACAATCAGTCAATAAAATATAGAATATAATAATAATCTATATTTTATTGGCTGATTGTTATTGAGGATTGCTAAAAATTACATACCTAGGACTTTTACTGAAGCCAAATTTATTTTGATTTTACCTTTTCATAACTATATTTTAAAATATTGTGTAGTATGCATGAAAAATTTTTATCATCTATATTATTACAAGATTAAGTTCTGTATTTTGAATTTTTGGAATAGCTGAAGATAGCAAATGCCAAAAACATTTCTTAATAAAATTAATAAGTTAACTCACTGTTAGTTGGTACTATTAGTTGAAGTACAATTTTGTTTATAATAGAGTGAAAGCAGTTTATTAGTCTTAGATTGATTATTTCATATTTTAAAAAATTATTTTGTATAATATATATTAAAAGGAATTGTAAAAGTATTTGCATATCATGTCAAAACTTTCAATAAATAAATCTATGCATATTAAAGCATCAAAATATGCTATGTTCAGATTATATTGTGATTTCTCAATAGATGTTATGCGATAATATCTATTAGATGTTTTTATTGAATTTTTTAATAAATAACATTGATGTTGAATTTTTTTCTTTTTTTAAATACTGCTCATGATTTGTATCCATATAATAAAGCCATAATATTTGCTTAAACTTTTGACAGATTTTGCTTCACTTGCAATTATTTAATTTATCATATAAAAGGAGATCTAGTCAATTGTAGCTTCGTCCATTTAAGATGGGAGCGATCCATGTTTTGATTTATCTGACAATATTTTAGGTGCAGACACTCAACCAATTCTTTTTAATTAATTTTTAAATTTCTCAATTTTCAACATTTCCTTTAATTATTATAATTGTATTAAAAATTTTAACATTGAAATAGCTACACCTGCAGCTTAGCTGATTTTTGTGTAAATAATCCATGTTTGAGTCCCAACAGAACTTTTATTTTTTTTTATATTATATTTTTAAATTTGTCTTTTTTCTGTGATAACTATGTTGCATGAGAGCTATAATTGTTTATTTTCCTATTCTGAACTTGTATTTACATGAAAAAAATAATGTTGATTATTTTCTTTAAAGTATGAAATTATGATCCATTTATTTTGTATACTAAACTATACTTATGAATACTGTATATTACAATTACTTTTCATTTCAAAAACTTTTTTGATAAATAAATGTTATATATAAAATAATTTTCAACTTTTCAGTATAAAAAAATATGAATATGAATTATTTATCAAAAGAATTTTTGAAGTGATATAAAAGTAATTGTAAAAGTATTTGTAATATATAGTATACAAAATAAAATAATTTCTTTAAAGTATGAAATATAAAAGCATTTAATTATTATTTTTTTTGCACATAAATATAATTATCACAGAAAAAAGATGAATCTAAAAAAAAATGTAAAAATTAATAAATTTAAGCAAAAATTATTTTTACTGATATTTAAAAAAAAGTCATCAAAACTTGAACCCACATTATTCATATAGTAATCAGCTATGCTGCCAATATAGTATTTAAATGTTAAAACTTTTAATAGAATTATGGCAATTAAAAGAAATGTTGAAAATGCAAAATTTTTTTTAAAAAACTTAAAATTTTGTCAGATAAATCAACATATGGACTGCGACCATCTTGCAAAATTTTACCGAAATCGGTGAATTACAAACAATTGGGTTCCCTTGTTAATTTTTTAAATTAATTAAGAGTTTAGTATATTATAAAAAAAAATCCAGTTTATTTGGTAATTCTATGAATTTCTTTATGCATTTATTTATATTTATATTTTTAACAAAATTTTAATAATTAAATTCTATTGAAAACGATTCATGTATTTATTTCAGTGTAATTTTTAAATGATTAAATTACATGGTTTATTGTACTACTATCATAAAGTATTTCTAAATTGAATGTTTGTACATTAATCATAATATAATTATAAGTATTTAATATTATATTAGATTAGCCAGACTATCTATTCTTGCTCAAGAATTTTGGGTAAATAATGCAGCTTGTATGACAACTCGTACACCATCATGACATCTGCACCCTGGCTAGTAATAAAAAATTTTAAATTAGTTTAAGTGAATTTATAGATTAGATTTGTGTAAATTTAGCTGTACAGGATACTTTTAGTGGCTACTACTTTTAAAGCCTATCAAAAGCATTTATTTATTACAACACTTGAAATCCATTGGTCTTTTTGTTTCCAATCTGAATGTAATTTAATCAGCATATTATGTCACAGTGACATCATTGTGATGGTGATGTGATGTCACTTATTGTTATGTTGTCATGATGTCATGCATCAATAATGCTTTTATAACATCATTCATTGTTACATTATAATTACATCATACTAGCACAACTAAAGCATCATCATGAATTCTAACAAAATTCTGAAAGATTTAAATGAAGGCATTTTCATTGCCATCCAAAAATGCTTTACTCTTTGAGGCAATATCAACCCAGAATAGATTACATTATCTGTGGGGTCACTGGAAATCTCCAAATATATTTTGGTCCTGATAGGTTAAATTGTGCAGAAGCTTATGTGGAACAGACATTTTATATATTAAATGTAATTATATTTGAAATACTATTACAGTATACTAATTTATAGTAATTGTAATTATTGTATAAATTGTATTCTATTTTTTCTGATTTTTCATTGTTTAAAAATGACTTGGAATTGGCTTCATTCTTAAGAGATCAGTATAGCAGATTGCCTTACTGATTATGATATAATTTTCTTTTTATCTCTTTGTTCTATTTTACCAAAGTAATTATGTGAATTTTATTGTAAATCTAGAATAAAAATACAATATTCTCCTAAATATTTGCAAAGTTTAAAAATATCAACAATAGAATCAAAAATAATAGAAACTACCTTTAATAACATATTCTATATTGGACATCCTGCCATTTTTTTACGGTTATAAATGTTCATTACTGTGTAGATGCACTGGTTATTGGAACATACTTTTTTAAATAAATTATTTTTGCAATAATTTATTTAAAAAATAAGTATGTATAGATATAAACTTGTTATATTATTTTCATTATATAATATATTGTTATTGTTTTGAAATGAATAATTGTTTTGCAATATATTAAAATATAATATAGTGACAGTTTTTAATATTTAGGATTAAATCCATTGTAGACACGTAATTCCTGAATAGAATATTTTCTTATTGATCGTAACTATGATTTTGTTTTCATTTATGCATTTCTAGCAATTAGTGTATTAGATAATTTACTAAGATAGAATTAATTTTGCTTATTTTAGTTTTACTTTTTTTTTTTTTTTAACTTGCAAAACATAATTAAATATGAATCAATTATTAAATTTTTATAAGGTTACTTGTCAGAATAAATAGAAAAACAATCTTCTAAGCAGAACTAAAATATTTATATGTTTGCAGACTTCTAATTTACTTTTTCTCTGTTTGTGTAAAAATTGGAATAGCATACACTGTTGGCTTACAATTGAATAAATATGGTATTTGTCTGCATGTTTTTTTTTTCATATTTCAATTTTTATGTATTAATATATTATTAACTTTTACAGCTATGAAGCCACATGAAATACAAGAAAAATTAGGATTAACACGCATCAGAGATAGAAATTGGTATGTACAACCAGCTTGTGCAACTACTGGAGATGGTCTCTATGAAGGACTGATGTGGTTAACATCAAATCATAAATCATGATAGGAAATTCAACATATTTATCTAATTAGATCTATCAAAATCTTATTGTCATTTAAATTCCTACTGCCATTTATGCTCCAAATTCTGAGCAAATTGTCTTCCCTACTAATTATTTACGTTTTGCTAGTAATTTTAGAAAACATAGTGAAAGTAAGCATTAATTGATATTTTATACAGTATTCAGCATGCATATATGTATAATATAAAAAACATTACTCCAAGTTTATATACTCAAAATGTATTAAAAAGTTAAACTTTTATTGGATGTTCTGTCATGCTACAAAGGTAAACAGATATACATCCTTAATATGCATTTTATCACTATACAAAGAACAAAATTATATATTTACAATGCTCAACTTTGCCTGTTGTTTATTAGAATCTTTGATATCGATGGTGTCTTATAACTTTTAATTGACTTTTATAATCTATGTTGTAGATCAACAAGTCTTAAATTAAGTTTCATCAGTTTGGCTTTGATTTAAATCACTAACTTAATGTGCTTATAAAGCAAAACTTATTGACGCTTCGTATATTCATAAAATTTTATTTAAAAAATATATCGGAAAGTAATGAGATTGATACATATTATTGAAATTTTTCTAAATTTATAATTGTAAATTTATTTAATATTTGTTTTATATTTTAAGGTAACAAAGTAATATGATATACCTTAAATTATTATTTTAAGCCAAAGTTACTTATTTACTTAAGAATTTGTCGTATATGATTATAGCAAATATATTTTATCTTTTAACTAAATTCTTGTTATTTTATTCTAATTTTTTTTATGATGTGCTGTAAATAGTATATCCTTCTGAAATAACAAATTAAAATTTCGATATATTCATGTAAAAACAAAATTCAAGTAAGTAATAGTTATTTTGATCTCTTTATTTCTATATTTAATATTTTTATAAATGCTTTTAGTTAGTAAAAAAGATCAAATTTGTATAAAGATATGTGGTTACGATTCTGAAATTGTGTATATTCTATTTGAAATATTTAGGAGAATCTCATAGAAGACAGTTAATCTTCTTGGGATTATTAATTTGTTGTTCTGGAATGTTCAATTTTTTCCTTGTATTATTGTAGTGTTTTAATTTATTCTTTTCAAGTTTGTTTAAAAATTAAATGTCATCAATACATATTTAATATTTAAATGAGATAAATTCAAATTGCTAAATTTCAGAGCTAATATTCATCGCATCATTAAATTCTATATTATTTTCTTGTTGAGTAAAATTTTGTTACAAAAAATATTTCATCTTAAATTTATAAAATTTAAGATGAAATTAAATTAGAATGATAGATAAAATACTTTATTATCTGTATTGTTTAATTTTTATCAGATAAAGAATTTTATTTAAGACACATGTAATAGTAATTAAAGCATACATAGATCTTAAGAATGTTATTATATTTCATTAAATTATACATTTAAAACTTGTTAACATTTTTATCTTTAAAAAGTTTATCAATAGTAGAATATTTTTTTTTAAATAAGAATGAAAATAACAATATTATTAATGTTGTTAGTTTCATAATAACAACATTCAATACGCACAACATAAATATTGCAATAAAATTTATTGAGAGATATGTAGATCTAATATCCAAAATAAAGTTACATGTGTATTTTTATAATTTAGAATGTTTACATTCTGATGCGTAAATTCTAATATTCAGTTTGAATAAGAATTCATAGCATTATTGCAAAATGATTTCATCATTTGTATTATTGTTAAAAAATAAATAAATAAATAATTTTCAAATTATTTAATAAATAAAATTCCAAAAATTTGAAAGAAAAATAAACTAATATCACATAAATAACTTAAAGTAATTGTTGTACTTTCTAATTACTTTATTTGGCTAGTTTCAAATATAATTAATAAATTAATTAAAAAAAAAATTTAATATTTTCGATATTTCTTAAAATTTTGGATACTTCAAAATAATTGAATAAATAATTATCATTTCAATTATGAAATAATTGAAATGAGTATATATGAATGATTTAACAAAGAAATGTGAAGAGTGACAATTTAGAAAGAGAGAGTGCAAATTTAGTTTTCTTTGAAAATAATAGAATTAATGGCTTAGTTAAAAATGTTTGTGGAGTGAGTTTGCAAAAAAATTTCATATTCCACATGAAATTTAACATAGTCTCTTAACATCTTTTGGGAAAATTGTGTACAACTTTCTTTCATTATGTATACAATATATCTTAATTCATAATATAAAAAAAAATTAATTTAAGATTTTGTGTGTTAATAAGTTTTAAATGTATAATTATATTTTTATAATTACTCTAAATATTTCAGATTATTTTTCATTAAAAAACTGATCATTTATATAATACAAAGTAAAACTAGATCTGTTTTCTAAGAAGAAAAAAATTGCATTTTATGTTTGTTAGATTTTTTTTTTTTTCTTTTAATATAATTTATTTAGGATTATATTCAGGAAATGGTAAAAAAAATGACGGTCTTATCAGATACCATAATAGTTTAGACCCATCGGTTGTATAATTAAAATTAACTTTACTTAAAATCATTTTGTCTTTCCATTAATTTCTTTTTATTTCTTGAATATACTTAACCTAAAAGAATTCAAAATTTTGAATTTAATGATGTATTAAATTACCATTTTAGATATATTTTAACAATGATGTATTACATTGATTTATACGTAAGTCAGTCACCTCGAATCCAAGAATATCCGGCTATGGGTCATTCAACTTATTGGTTAATGTGTGATTATTCAAAGCATTTATAATTATATGCCAGGCATATATCATATTTATTATTCATAATTAATGTTTTTTTGACCAATATGTTGGCTAACAACAAGGTTATCAAGCAATTTGTTTACAGGTGAACTACTTACAAATGAATCATTGTACTTAAAAGCAATTAAACAAGGAAAAAATGTTTATGCACAGAACACATTCCATCCTCAGTATTAAAATTTTGGAAAGGAACAATTACAAAGTGCAAATTTATAATGAAGTATAGGTACTCCTCACTTAATGACCTACCTGTTTAACGACTGTTCGAACTTACGTCCGAGCTTACGACTTTTTTAACTGAAAATTTAGTTTTTGCCCATATATGTCGCTTACAACTTCTATTGCATGTAATTCCCTGCACTCAGTTCCAAAAATCTGATGAAGAAAAATACTTTCTGCATAAGTAAGATATAAATTTTTAAGTCGAAATTTGTTTCGAATGTTTTCTAAATATATACGAACAAGTTACTCGCTTACCGAACAAGTCGTGAGAATGGAACTGGGTCGTTAAGTGAGGAGTAACCGTATTGTTTGTAATTTCTTGATAATGTTTTTATTATTATTATTATTATTTTTTGAGTTTTGCATTAAATACTTTTTAATTACGAGAAATTTTATAGCTGTATTGTTTGTAATTTCTTGATAATGTTTTTTTTATTATTATTATTTTTTGAGTTTTGCATTAAATACTTTTTAATTACGAGAAATTTTATACATACTATAAATATATATATATTTGCACCAAAAGTGATTATTATTAGAATATATATTAAAGAAAAGTTTTTAGAGAATTTTTAATAATAAACTTTTTTTTTTTTTTTTTAACTTTCAACTTTCTATATTAAGTGGCCCGAACCCAAAACGTGAACCCTCAATATACTAAAATCTGATCCGCAGTCAAAAAAGATTGCCGACCATTGCTCTAAGCTATAATTTGTCTAGTACAGTTTTAGAAATTTACAATATAAAAAAGAATTTTTTAAAATAATTAAATGTTTAGAATAAAATCACTATGCCATCAAAATGTGGAAATTGTATTAAAGTTTTTGATATATTTGAAATGTTAAAAGAGGGAAAAAAAACTTTTTATAATCTGGTTGTAAATGTAGTATATAAATATATAAATGATGACATTTTTACTCTGAAATTTATTCATTATTTATTGATATGTTGTATTTCTGTTGAATGATAATTCTTTTTGCTGTTAAACCAAAATGTGTCATTTAAAAAATTTTCTAAGTAAATTTATACAAAAGAATAAAAAAGGGTTAATAAAATTACTTTTTAAAAATTTCTGAGTTCGATTTTTTTTCTTATGCAAATTTTGGTTATTTCGCAAAATGCGTGTGAAATTATAACAGTTTCGGATGAAAAATGTTAATGTGGAACACAAGGCTGGATATGTACATATTGTTGATTTAAGTTTTTTTTTTGGTGAAGCATGAGACTAAACCAGTGATCGGCAACCTGTGAACTGCAGGTCGCCGAGTGGCCCGTGGGAACATTTGAAGTGACCCACCAAAGTATTTGCAAATGAGATTTGCACTCATTATTTTAAAATTGAATTCTGAAGAAAATTTGTATGATTTATTTTGAAATAAATGTTATATCCTCGAAATTAACTTTTATTATTATTACCATTTTTTTTTTTTTAACTTTCAACTTTCTATATTAAGTGGCCCGAACCCAAAACATGAACCCTCAATATATTAAAATCTGATCCGCAGTCAAAAAAGATTGCCGACCATTGCTCTAAGCTATAATTTGTCTATCACATATATAAAACTTACCATGATAGAATATTGTTATGATACTGATAAAACCTGTTGCAATATTTAATTCCATTCATATTATTATTTATTTTAAGTTCAGTTTTCATCACTATTTATGATCTTATTTTGATCATGTACATATTTAAACTTTGTAAGCAGACTTGATGTTATCTAATATCAGATAGTTAACACTTAACTTTGTCAATACTTATAATATTTCCAACATAACTACAATTCCAAGAGAGTAAGATTTGTTTATATCTATTTTAGAATCATTCAAACTTCAGATTATATCAATTTAAAATTATTCAGAGGTAAAAATCAGTTGTTTTAGTGGTTTAAGAACTTGATAAAGATAACATTAATCTGAAAATTCAAACAAGATTTTTTTTACTTTCTCTTTGACCTATTTTAGCTATGAGAGATGATTCAAGCCATTGATAAAAATATTGCTGACTTTGCATTTATACTACTATAGCATTGCATGTATCTACAGTATTTTATTTGGCATGCACTTCATGATGCAAGCATTAAAACTGAGAACATCCAAAACATTTAAAGCATAATAGAATTGATAATTTTTGATTGTAAAGGTTTCTGCTTTTTAATAAAATTTGATCGCAATTATCAACTACATGAAGGTTGAAGTATTGAAATAAAGGTGCTTGACCTAAAGTAACATGCAAATAATGAAAAAATGTGGATTTTTTGGACATATTCATGGCAATACGTTGCCTTTATTTATAGCAATAATATGTATTGCATATTCGGTGTACAAAGATGAGTTGAATATCTTAGTAAGTTATGTCCCATATAGTATGGCATATTCAAAGTAAACTCGAAATGCATTGCTTAAATATTAAAAAATTACGATAAAATCACCATTTGCATCTGAAATCTAATTATTATGTTGGAGCTCTATAAGCCTACTTCATTTTTTTTTTTTTCGAAAATTGTATAATTTTTTTAATAAAAATTATATATGATGTTTGCTTTTGCCCCATTTAATAGTTATCAAAATATTTAATTTCAAAATTTAAAATAACAAAAAAATTCGTCTTAATTTTTATATTCTAAAAGTTGGCAACACTTAAATTTTTAATGTTTCAAAACGAAATTTTAATCGCGAGTTTTAGTAAAATTATTAAATTTGTGATTAAAATTGAATTACTGTTTTATTTAAGCCTTTAAAATATATTAAATAACTGCAGTTAATGAGATTTGTAAGAATTTTTAAAATGGGCTATGTTAAGTTTTTGGTTTATTTTAATGGATATTAAATAATTTTTCTCTATAAACAAAAATATTAAATGTTTTATAATTTTATTTACACGCTTTTTTTAATAACCGTTTTCGGGGGTCGAATAATTTTTTTTCTTTAAAATTACGTCCGTGACGGAATTTTCAAAATTAAATTTTGATATCACGCTCAGCGGCTCGACGAGCGTTGCATCCGTAACGACAATAAGAACGAAATTAAAAATAATACTTATTATATTTTATTTTATTTTATACTTAATATAAAAATCCCATCCGAGTAAAAACGAAAGTTAAATAATTTCAAAAAAGTCATTTAAAACTGGTCAGGAGGTCAACCTTGATGGGGTTCGAGGGCGTCGCGTTTCGTCTATTCCATAGCCTCGAACCGATTTCTTCCTCTTTACCGCAGTGACCAAGATGGCGGACAACGTCGTTTGGCAAAGATATTAAGTCGGCTGCCATCGCGGATTCTCTATTATGCATCACGTCTAACGGGAGACAAAACAAGCAAGATGTCATCTGACAGGCAAGTTTAGTAAATTATCAAATTTTTCTCTCTCATACGTAGCGATTTATCGTTTAAAATCGTATCGGCTGTTTTTAATAAACTTGACGTCTTGGTCCACCCTCCTTTCTACTTGTCATTTTATAAACATTTTAATTACAGAAATCAAGAGTTTAAATGCTTTTTAGTAAAAATTTCTATCCTAAAACTCTTCTTTTTAACGTTCTTCTACACACATTAAATAATGTATTCATTATATACAATATATATTTATATATATAAGACTAAAACCCGTATAAGTCGGACGTCAAGTGATCGAGTTAAATTTCTGTATTCTTTTTTAGAAGAAAATAAAATTTTAAATATTAATTCCACATAAAAAACATTCCGAGTAAACCGTATTTAAGGTATTTTTAACAATTTAATTCATGAATATGTAAACAAAACGGAATTTTAAATTCGATAAAAACCCGCATAAAGGCGACGAAAGTAGAATGTTTTTGATTTAATATTTATAAATACCCTTATTATGTCGGCCGCAAAAATCCCTTTTGAGGTTTTTAAAGTGATATAAAACGCATTTCGTCAGTTTACAACGTGAACTGCATGTGTTGAAGGGGGATCGTCTTTTAAACAAGTTTATCGTCATTGTTTACAAGCGGCACGTACACAAGAAGAATCATTTAAAATTTTAACTGTTCACAATAACACGAGTTTGCCGTGTGATGATAGAGATTTGTTTACACAGAACGTGACAAGAATGGTTTAACAATACGTCACTTTCGATGTTGATTACACAACTCGTATACAAGTTTAATTTAATTGATTTATAGAAACGTCGTTGCGATTATTGTTCCATTTTTTTTTTATACTGTATCTAAGCATTTATACAGTACAGTTCGGAAAAGGGAAGTCGATGTTACTTCCCGTTTTATTTTCTAGGAACACACAACAACGGTATGAGGAGATTTGTCCGATGGAACGTAGATTATTCTGTCATATGTGAACAGTAGCAGATGACGAACAAGTTGACTATTGAATGGTATTGGGAAATCTAATGTTCATCACGCAGATGGCTTTTTGTGTTTCCCTCCTCCCTGCACCAGGTGCATTAATTGAGGTTGATAACCGCTCGGATTATATAAAGCGTAAAATTATGATAGCATGCGTTTCGGAAGATAGCACATTTTACTAATAAATGTCGCACGGATGATCCTTTTTCTCGGTTCAAACTAACGATATACGCTCGTTTAATGCAGATTTAACACGAATCGATTCGAATTTGTATTTAAAAAAATACAGAAAATTTATCCCTTCGTAAGCCGAAAATTTATGGCAGGAAGTATATTAGTTTACGTTTCCGAAAGTGGCCAAAATTAAGAAAAAAAAATCGCATTTTTTACCGACGAATGCAAGGTGGATTTCGGATACTGTGCCACTATCTAAAATTCATCGGTTACTTCCTGTTTCTTGCAGACGTGTATTATGTGACGAACAAAAGAGTCAGCAAACCACGTGATAATCCCTAAACATCATTCAATGCTTGGCTGCAATTCATTCAGCGTTGGCCACGCTTTGATCGTTAAAAAGGCAAAAAAGAAAGGAGGAAAAAAAAAGAAAATAAACATTGTTATACTCGACGAATCTCTGCCGTTTCTGCGAATCGTCAAGGTGTTTGGCGAGTAGGAAACGTTTCAAACAAAACATCATTCTTTCCCCCTAGAGAAAACGGCAAAATAAACACTAACTTAAGCACATCTGTCAATCACGATAAACTAAGTCAAAGGTTATAAACTTATATTACAACAAAAAAGATATTGCTCTGTGCCATTCTCTTCGCTGTAGTCATAGCAACAGATGGGGCATACCCATTACGTCAAAAGGTGACGTTTTTCCCCACGTCTGGAATGAGTAAAGCAGTTTATTTTAGTGTTTTGTACGGTCGACGTTTCCAGCAGTCTTTCGTCTCAACCGACACAACACAAACACACACCAAAGTGTAAAATTATAAACGACCATCTCCATTAAACGATAACAAAGAAATTAACGTGTATTCAACACAGCCGTTTCGACAATAGGCGCTATTCAATGCGATATTTGTGTGCGGAGTATAATTACCAGTTGTAATTTAAGTGGAGATTAGTTACTGTTCACAATCGTGTACTTACGTCTAAACAATTAAACGATTTCCACGTCATTAAAAAGCTGTACTCTTAACTGTTTTCGGGTTGGTTACTGGAGTTTGTAAATCATATTATTACTCACCCGAGAATCTTAATTAGTTAGTTAACAATAAAATAAACTTTTAAAACACGAAATTCCGTTAGATAAGCCGTAGTTTTTATCATAATTCGCGTATAAACACCGTAAATTCTTTTTGTACAATCAATATTTACTGTCTAACAGTGCCGTTTATTTAAAAATTGTATGATTCGAGTGTAGGGATAAATCGAAAAAAAAGAAAATATAAAAATTCCATTCGCTAGAGTTTTGTTTCAACAAAATCCACCATAACTCGCCGATCACGTTAATGTTACGGGAGCTAAATTTGGACGAGATTGATTTACTAGTTAGGAACTGCATCAGAAATTCGTATTTAATGTATTACGGGGGGTAGGAAAAAAGTGCCGGAAGCAGACAGCATAACTACTGCACATTTGAATACATTCCACATTTCAGTCACAATCTGCCTTTTCGCAAATGAATAATTGTCACGTTGTATCGATTGTACATTAATTTCAGATTGTTCTATCCCAACCGATAGTTCAGAGTTAAACAGTCTTTAATTTATTTAATTTTAAAACCGTTCGCGGTACTTAAAACAAAAGAGAAGAGACCACTTTATAACCAAATAGAATTTTATTTTTAGTTTCACAAATGAGTTTTTTTCCAATCGGAAAAATCAAATTGTTGCGATGAAGGCATTTAAAGAAATAATAATAATAATAGCATTTCTGCCAAGTGTCTGTTATCAGTTTATACACGCAAATGCTTCTCGTCAAATTGGTATCAATCATACGCAAGTACGGTTAAATGAATACAGCGTGTTTTAAAATAGAATTTATCATCATCCGATTGACATCACAGTTAGCCTCTCTCGTGTCGCTTATTGTGTCTACATATAAAAGAATTTAACGTCACCTTGGGAAGTTTTATCGTCCGACACCATCTCCCGACCCCCTTTTATAGATTTATTATAATAATTTTGTAAATATAAATATATATAAAAAAATGCGGAAGTTGTTCCCCCTCCCCCATTTTAACCTTGAAGTTAACTACACGTTACGAAATATATAGCCTGTTGAAATAGGTTAACGACAAGTCGCTTTCACCCATTCTGTGTGGCGTTACGTATTATTTATGTACGTGTATCGATAGAAGAGTTTTAAATATAAAGCAACACTAACATGTTAATAATCCCGAAAATTAACTTTTATTTTAGAAATCCTGCTAAATTGAATGATATATTTTTAGTCGGAGCAGTTAACTCACGTGTCTTGTTTGACATCTGGTGAAAGATGCATCGGGGTCATAGCTACTGATTAAATTTTGCTAATTATATAAATTACACTAATCTCTTTCTTATAGTTTCTAAACTATGTATATGGTAATTATTATAGACGTCAGTCGGTTTTGTTAATAATCCACTCCCACTTAATTCATGTTTATTTTTTTATTTTTTTCTTACTAAGTGTTAGATTTTGACGGTTGTGTGTGTGTGTCTAATTTTAAGTGTGTTGTTATATTAAAGGAATTCATTTCAAAAATAAAATTTCCAGATGGAAGGATTCCTTTCCGAAAATGAGATATTATTACATTTTGTTCATTTTTATGCCACCACCGAAAATAATCTCAAAATAACTCCATGAATTATTCACTTTTTTGATTATTTATTATTTTTTTTTTATTGAATTCATGCTAGTAGATCTGTATACAACTATATCATACATTTAAATGTTAAATAAGTTTGTTTTTATTCAGTTTACAATTCTAGCAGTTTCATGTTAAAGGAATAAATTTTAATCCAGATGTTTGCATTTTTTTGTTTATTGCTTTAGCTAAATTTTGCAAATATATTTGTCGTTTTATAAATTTACTACAGTAATTATAAAAATAAACATATCCTAATCTTTCTTACATAATATTATAAGAAAAACAGTTTATCAAAGTAATAAATAGTCCGTTTAATGATATTTAAATATATACATCATTATTTTTATTTGTAAAAATATTGAATTTAATATACATATATAAAATATAGCTTTACTGATTTTATTAAATCTATTGTATGTTTTTTTTTTTTAACTTTAGAAATGACTAAATGTTTTAAATTTATTTTTATTAGGGTGGAATGGGTGGAGATTATTGAACCAAGGACCAAGGAACATATGTATGCAAATCTAACAACAGGTGAATGCGTTTGGGATGCACCACCTGGTGAAAAAGTGTATGTAATTTTTGAGTAATGTTATATGTTCCCTAACGTTAAATTTTACTTTATTCGGTTATACTGTATAAATTGTACTTTAATTGCAATTTTAATTCTTATGATTATATACAGAAAAAGCATTCACAAAATAAAAAAAGTCGAAGCAAAATTTTTATAATTTTATGCATAAATTTTCATGATGATACATCATTATAATGAAATATACTTTCTTTATTCAGTTATGAAGTATACTTTTTATATTATATCATTACCTAATGATCACTTATGAATAAAATTAAATTTTGTCTTCATAGTTTTCAAATTACTCTACTCTAATTCCTTTTTTTTATTTTACTGTTTGAAAATTGCAACTTATAACCTCTTCAATTTTATCAATTTCTAATAATAAAATCGAACAGCAATAATTTTTTTAAAGCTTAAAAGTTGTAGTTTTCAAATTACTCTACTCTAATTCCTTTTTTTTTATTTTACTGTTTGAAAATTGCAACTTTAACCTCTTTAATTTTATCAATTTCTAATAATAAAATCGAACAGCAATAATTTTTTTAAAGCTTAAAAGTACAAATAATACAATATTTTCATATAAAATATTTTTCATGTTTTTGTCATAATTTAAGCATTTAATAAAAAATTTATTAGATATTAATTTAATTAGTTTTTTTTTTAAATAATTTTAAAATTTCCTCAAATTTAGATTGATAATACTCATTACAGTATCTGAATTAAACAATTCTGCTATTGCTTAGATCACGAGGAACTGTCTGATCAAAATAAATTTAGATTA